>APFE031752143.1:0-10936 GCA_000404065.3 Pinus taeda | reverse complement strand
ACCACTTCTAAACTTAGCACTACAAACTAGGCAATCATAACAACTTGCCTCTATAAACTAGGAAACCAATCCATTCATTAAATGTTTGCTATTTCATGCATGAATCTTCTATAATAGGTAAATGAGTGTCATGGTAACATGAAAATACATTAATTACATCCAAGAGGGTGAAAAATCCCATCTCAAGTCAAAACTGGTCAAAACTAGGCGAATTCCTGAGCTGTAGATGAATTCCCTGTGAAACTGCCCAACATGTCGCACGCAGCTGCCTCACATGTCGCGCGCAGCTGCCTCACATGTCGCACGCCTTTGGAGCTCTGTTTGGGGCACTTTCAGGTGGCCAAATTGGACAAGAGTAGGCTTGTTGGAAAGGTCTATGAGTCTACTTTCCCACCCAACTGGAATTTATGAATTTGGAGTTCATTTTTCCTATCAAAACTCAATTCTCCCAAGACAACTTTCTGTAGTTCAAAAAGGTGGCAGAAAGTCAAAATTTGCATGTTTTTTGACTTTTTGGGGGCCCAAAACATGACAAAATCTCAAGTCCTTCCATGTGAATATGTAACTTTGCATGAAAAATCTGGAAATGCTAAGTTTTTGTCAAATGGAGGTGCCGGGACGACATGTCGCGTCGGGGGTGAGACGCGTTAATGAGCAAAAACCTGTAAATTACTAAAAAAATACCAAAAATGACCCAAAATGCTCAAATTTTTTTGAAATTTGTGTTGTAGCTGAGTTATTTAATACTATGCTCCTTCAAGGAAGCCTCGGCCAAAATATAGAGGGGATCGGGCCTTTTTCTTCGTTTTAGTGCCTTTGCCAACCGCCTTCGAAGCACTTTCATCTTTGCTTTGCACACATGCATTCTTGCCCAGTAATGGTTTTTCATGTTCCTCAGCAATTTGTTATTTTGATTGGCCTTAGCCAACAGCCGCTTCAAATGAGCATTGTCCCAAATAAACATAGATTCTCGATCTATGGGTCTCAAGTCACCGGGTCTCCTACGAGCCAATTCCCGGTCTTCACAAATTTTCTGCAGCTCATACAACTTGTGCTCATCCTCCAATTGTTTGTTTCGCTGCTCTAAATAGTTGATTATCCATTTTGCCATCAATAATTTTGTTTGCAGCGAATGAATCTCGGTGCTTTGCTCTCGGATGATATCCTTGAGCTCTATGCTAGGAGAACCGGCGTCAAGATCAATAACTGGATGGCCTGACAATCTCTCCTCGATCATGGGCTGCTTGCCCCTCTCGGATACCTGTGCTGTTGTCGGAAACGAGGCCCCTTCCACCTGATGTGGAGATAACACTCGTGGTGCTGATGAAGAAGGCGAGACCCCTTCCACCTGTCGTGGAGAAAGTACTCGCCGAGCTGCTGCAAATAAGGCTCTTGGGCCTCTCTGATAGGTGACCTGAAGTGAGGAGCTGACATGTCTAGTAACAGGGATGTCATGCTGATTCGATGGTCCTCCCTCCTCGTGAACAACCTCAGGACGTGGCGGTGATGGTACTGTGAAAAACTCATGAGAGATGAACTCCTCCCATGAGATGCCCTGCTGAGTCAACTGATGCAATACTACTAGCTGAATCAAACCATGATGGTAAAGGCTCCTGTACTGCTGTGCCATGGTCTTCCTCTGCAACGTGGGCACCATCCTCTGAATGTATTGGACAAAGAAAACTGGGATGTTCATCATCCTCACTTGGGTGAAATGCATCAATAGGTGAAGGTGATATGAGTATACCAATGAAAATCTGCCCTCACAAGTAAAATAATGCATAATGAGCTTCACCATGGGAGCATACTCGTTTCTGAGAAACCTGAAAGGAAATACACCTCACCAACATTAGGAATCCCTGTAGCCTGTGAGATCACCTCTGGTGTCAATATAAAGTTTACCCCTGCAAGGTTGACATGTCCATCATGCAAATGCCAAACAAAAAGGCGGGCCAAATCCCAGTGGTGCTGAATCCGAGAGATCCTCTCGCAAAATTCGTAGCAAGACATATACTGAAAACATGATACGGCAAGAGGACAAGCTTGTAACTCTATCAAAGAAGTGGGCTCCTCTCACTTATGATGTCCACCCTTACCACTCCTACGTGGCTGCCTCTGTTCCCCAATTTCTGCTGATGATTGGTCATCACTTTGCTCATAAGTTTCGGTTTCTGACATAGTTTAGGAGCAAAGTGGACAAACTGGACTGCTGTTTCTGCCTGTAAAAAGTGCTGAATTTTATGCTCAAACAATTTGATGAAGAAAAGGAGCTTGAGCAATTCCAACATGAGCTGGGGAAAGCTAGCTAGACATGTCGCGCAGCCCAACATGTCGCGCCAGTTAGAAAATTACACTCTATGAACCTCCCTGACATGTCGCGCGCAGCCCAACATGTCGCGCAGCTAATTTGACATGTCGCGCACCTGTCATGAGCCTGATTTTGCCTCTATTCTCTTGGAAATGCGCCCAATCACTCTTGCAAGGGTTATGAATTCACAATGAGAGTGCAAGGAGGGAGTTTGGGGCTTTTATAAATTTCATTTGAAAAAAATTTCATGCCCAAAACCCACTTTCTAATGTTTTCTCATGACACTTTTAAAATTTACATGCTGTTGTCTTTTTGGTTTCCTTTTGTCCTGAAATTGACTGATTTAGTGCTTTTGCTTGATTCTCTTTGCAGGTAGATCATCTGAGGGACCTTGGCAAGGGGACCAGGGTTGCATTTTGTTGACTGAAGACTTTTGAAATTTCATCACGTTTTTACAAATAAATCAAAAATGACCTTGGCTTTAAAAACAGAGTTTTTAAATCTAAGGTGAATATTAACTGTACCAGATAAAAAATTTAGAAGAAACACCTTTACAATCATCCCTCTGGCTTACTGAACGCTCATTGACTTTCAAACACATGACCTTGTAATATTTTTGACCAAAACCCTAGACCTAGGAAATTGACCCCAAGAGAAGACAAGACAAGCTTGAACGAGCTTTAATAACTGAAATGACTTAAACCAGCAATGCCAAGAGGGGTATAAACACATCAGCTCCTCCATTAGGGTTATGGCATGCCTAACGGGATGCAAAAATTGACACTGATGAGACATCTACCTATGAAAAATGCAAAGAGTTTTGATCGCTGATGGAGGGCTCAAGACCGACTCTAACAGGAAGCATGCGATAAACAACCAATAGTGGAATGCATAAGGAATGCTGTGAAAAACACACATATATATATATAAGAGATAATAGCAAGAGCGATTTAAACAATTGATATAACAAAAATGAGTACAGACGCAGATAATAGTACCATGTGAGTTGCAGATCAATCCGAAATATCAATCGCTATTCAAAATTCCTTCTTCAACACAGAAATGCTTTCAAACAATGACAATAGTGCACATTTGCATAAAAGCCTTCCTCATTAAATTCAGAATAATTGGTCAAGTTTCATGAAAAATATATCCCTGAAGTACAATAGTGCAACTTCAGGATTTAAGTCATATACAAAACTTTTACGACCTATTCTAAATGCATGAAACGGTCTATAAATACTACTAAGCTAAAAAAATCTATGAAACAAAATTCTACTAAATTGGTATCAGTAAATGCGGTCTATCTCTCAGGGGCGATATGGCAGTCGGCGAAATGAGTCATGCCTCAGGTTGTTTGCCCTTAAACCTAAGCTGGCTTGTCGCAAGCATTGGCTCCACTTCTGGCGGTTTGTTGAGGCGCAAACTGAATTGGGCAGCGAAGGTAGCATCCTGAATGTCGGGTATAATATACCCGACAGCATCCGTGAGGCATTTCAAGGGGGCTCTTTGGCTGTATGGCTTGATTAGGAAGAACCAATAAGCATCCCATGTTAAACTGTTAATTCCAGCGATCAATCTTGCGTTTTTCTCCAGCTCCGGGTAGCATGAGTGCTCCAACATATTTGCCGCTATTAATTGACCTGGAGTACATTGGGAAATCATATTAGATAAATAAAGTGTATTATTTACTAATTCAACCAAATTTCCAGTGGTTGTTTTGCATCTGGAAATTGCTCTTTCTGCCTTCATTAGTTGCGATTTCCATTCTGTGAATAATATTTCTTTATGCGATTCCATAATTCTAGGTAGATTAGCCGCCTGGCCTACATCGGAATCCTGCCATTCTATATAGTTTGTCAGTGTTTCTTCAACCTGATCCAACTCAATCCTTGCTTTGTCTACCTTTTCACTTATGGATGCTACCAACTCGCACAATGGTTCTGCTTGTGTAATCTACTGACATAGTAGCTTAACTTGATTAATCAATGCCTTATTTAACTGAAGCGCTTTTGCCTTGAATTCACCTATCTGAGGGAGATTTTTCATTTTCTCAATTTGAGTGGTCAATTGAGCGATTTGCTCATCTTTTGCTTTCATTGTTCCCTCAGTCGATATTCTCAATTGCTCCAATGCCGCCGATAGTTCCCTTTGTCTTTGGATTGCGCCTTCATCAATCCTTTGCTTTTCTTCTTGTAATTGCTTAGTCAGCTGATTATTGTTCTGTTGCTGCACTAGCAATTCTTGCTCCGCCTGCTCTGCCTTCTGCTGAACTTCCGATAACTTCGCCTGTAGCGAAGAGATGTCCTGATCCTTGGCTTTTAACAAAATTTTCACCTCCAATGCTTTATCAATGGTTGCCGCCGAATATGCTCCAGCGAACTGTGATAGCTTGGTTAAGTCATCGGAGGGGTCGAATTCCTCTTTCCACACAACATTGCCCGTCACTGTTGATTCAGGGAATAGGGAAGGTTGATCAGCTCTTCTCTTTTTCCTCTGTCACTTTACAACAGCTTTATGCTTAAGGCTATAAAATACATCCAAAGGGGGAATCTCTTCAATTTGCAAAATGATTTCACCCGATGGATCTTTAGGAATTATCTCTGCTTCTCTTGATTTGGGTAGGCCGCTGGTTTTGCCCGAAACCGGTTTCGATGTCGCCTCTTGCGTGTTGCCTTCTTTAGAAACCTCATCATCTTTCGAGCACTCTAGGTTGCTGATGATTGTACTGAATTGCTGCCATTGCTGCAGCAAATTTGGATCAACTAGTATATCATTATTATTTTTAGAGGTGCTCTCTTCTTGGGCTTTCGCCTGGGTTTCTTCTAGTCGCTGCACATTTTCCTGAGTTACTTCCTGCCTCTGGCTATGTGCTTCTTCCTGCTGTTTTGATGTAGTAGAAGGAGGCGTATTACTTAGCTGCTCATGCTCGCTTGATCTTGTTGTTGTTGGGACAGTTGCTAACAGGTCTAGAGGCAGAGTTTGCAACCTTGTTCTCTAATTCTGTTAAATTCGACTAGCCCTTCATCGTTATACACATTTTTGGCAAGCGACTTAACTTGATACAGCGATTCAGCCAATGCAAACAAATCCTCGAATCTGTCTTCTTTGTGCTCGACCTTGGCCAATTTGGCCTGGTCGAGCGCATTGTAAGCAATCTTCCTTGGATCATATTGCCTTCTTGGCAGAGTAGCCAGAGTAAGCAAATTCATTTTCCCAGCTTCCTTCTCTGCATGTTTGATATCATGCAGGGTATAAATTCCAATTCTTAAAGGAAAAGAGGGCCAAACATGTTTTTTCGCTCTTTTCAGGGTCTGAGTAACCCCTTCAGCATTGAGTTGATAAGCTACTTCCCTGGAAAGTAGCTTATCGAGGATGTAAAGTGGTAGCACATGCGGCCTGGCCTGACTGCCAAAAACTCTGATGTAGGTGAATTTCTCCTCCCCAAACCAACTTGCTACTGCAGTCAAATCTACCCCTGCTTGCTTAGAAATCTTCGGGGCAGGCTTATTAAAAATGGAATAATGAATTGGCAACATAAAACCGTTGCAGATTTGGTACAGGTGATGCTTATAACTAGTCTTCCATAGTTTTTGATAATATATGTGAATGGGTGTGGGGTCTTGCGATGTCCACCTCCATCCCAATACAGGAAATTCATAATTAAAACACAACACATCAATCACATAGGCACTGTAATAGAATGGCGGAATAATCCTCTCTGTGACGCGAAAGTCAGACCTGAAATCGAGAATGGCTTTGGCTAACTTGTCTGATAATATAACCGCCCAATCCATAATTTCTCCACTACATGCCGCCTCCATTAAGGGGACCATATCTATGGTGAAATTGGCAGAGTCATGCAATCCCCATAACCTACACATCATAATTCCAGCATAGCAGTAAGGAGAGCATAGGGAGTCAACCGAGTACTTCCCTAAGGTTTCATGCTTGTGTTTCGTTGGATTCTGTCTCCAGCCTCGAATTGGTTCTGACTCGGTCTCGTTCTCTGCTCGAAATTTCTCCAGAAATGCAGCATTATATTTCTTCTCTTCTGGCGGTAGGTGATACATTAGCCTTAGGTCTTCGACTCGAAACAAACCGAAAATCCTCCCGTCTGCAGTGTTAAACAATCTGTTGATAATTGGGAGCTCTTGGATTGCCCATCTTACCACATCCGTGTATGGGAGAACTTGCTCCCGGGCTGCTATTCTGTGCAGAAAAGAGTCGGCCATGTCTTTTAAATTGGCGTCGGATTTGCTGGTATTATCGCATGAGACTTCTATTCCAGTCACCTTTGGCCCTTCTACTTCAATCAAATTATACGTCCCTTGCCAAGTGGTCCTGGTAAGTCCTAAGCACGTCGTATCTGATATAAGCCCTTTGTTCTTTCCACTTGGATCAACGACAGCTTGCCCTGTGGCTGGCAGAACAATAGGCATTGTAGTCTTCTTGGATTTCTTTCCCATTCCACTTTCTTCGGTTTCTATGGAAGAATTCTGCACAGAGTGAAAGATAGGCGTAACACAGGCAACAATAACATGAATTGAACAGCATGAAGTATATATATCTGGGTGCATTCATAGCGATCAATCGACTTAAGGTGGCCTTAGGATCAAATCCGTGGATAGATCTCAAGCCTGTTATTCTCATTAAATGTTCGTTACGACCTGTCAATCTCATTAATTCCAGTTGCTTCGATTAATGGTTGAATGATTTATTTGAAGCATGCTTTGGGTGATTTGGCGGTTTGAACGCGGATGAGCGGCTTTCCAAAGGATATGGCCTTAATTACGAATAAATAATATTAAACTGCCTTTATGACTGCTACTTTGAAAACTGCGCTTTTTACCCTTTACGCAATCGGGCATCGGGGAAATACTAAGTTATTGCATTGGTTTTGTTTGGAATCCCCGATCGCTGATAGCGATATCGCATCGCGTCGGGAATAATTGGTAGGGCCGCTTAGGATGAGGGCATAGTGAGTCGCCGATCGCCGATAGCGATATCGCATCGCATCGGGCAAGGGGGAGTTTATTTGTGTTTTAAGAGTTATCGCCAATCGGCGATTGCTGATTGCCGATTTCGCATCGCATCGAAGCAAGGGTCATTACTTTATGCTTTGCCGATATCCGATTGCGATTTCGCATCGGCGAAAACCAATAGAACTTTAAATTGATACCAATTTAAAACAAAAATCAAAAGGGACCCATTTCACATTATAATTTTGGAATTTTAATGATATGAAATGGGGGGTTGTTGTATGGCACAACAATTGGCGATTCGTTGGAAGAAACAGTGATCTCTGAAAATTATAGAAATACTTAAACTTTTTCCAAAATAGAAATTTTATTCAAAAGGGAAAATTCTAATATAACTAGGTATCGTTGTATTCTAAAGAAAACAAAACTTTCTTTGCTAATTTCCTCTCTTGATAAAAATAGATACATTACAGATTATTAAATTGGCATTTATTGGTTGATATTGATAAAACAGGGAACTTTTCCAAGTCAACTATTAAAATTAACTCTTTTGCCATAGGTAGAGCCTCTGCTGCCATCAAACGTCCATAGTCTCGGCAGGGATACCTTTTAACCATATCATTGTCTATTGTCCTATTCTCTTCAGAGCATGATTAACAGACTGAACTCAAAATATGTTTTTTCACATTTTGCATTTCTTTTCTTTTTCTGTTATTTTATAAGATAAAAAGTCATTGCCCTGGTGCGGTGGCCAGTTAATTGGTAATTCCATTCACTGGTAGTAATCTAACCGAACAAGCTGGCTAGTGATGAGACCCCTTGTCTTACAATTGAAGCCATTACCCTGTTTTGGTATGCAGTGTTGGTAATGTCGGCTAAACTATTTCCCTATGAACATGGTAAGTAGGCTTGTAATAAGACCTCTTAACTCTTATATCTAGTATTCTTGGAATTTCATCCTGAATAATCATGAACTTAGGTAAAATAGGATAGACAATTTTCCTCCTTAAGGTAGGATGGATGACAAGGTAAGAGTTTGAGATGTTGAACTTGGATTAGCTTCTATTTTAATATTGATAACCTTTTATAACCAATTTGAAAAATCTAAAAATATTTACAAGATTTATAAACTTCAAGAGGAGTTCACTAGGATTGTATTGTAGTTTCAGAATGCAATTATAACTAATTTCCTAGAAATTATTCCTTTTGTTTAATACTTCTGTTTATTAAAAGTAAATATCTCATTGCTTGTTTTCGAGAAACTCTTTGAATACAGCAAAGGTCAAATAGAAAATGCCTTACAGTTTTTTTTTCTAATTTTTCTACAAACTATAAAAATACTATTAAAAAGAGAAGGGGTTACCTCCTTAGTTGAAAAATTTCTTTAAGATTAGGCCATTAACAGGGAGAGAATCTCTCAACCCTGACAAATCTTGTAGCATGAAGGTCGAATGGCCTATCTTTTCACATATCTGAAACGGTCCAAGCCACATTTTCTGGAATTTGGTGTGTTTCCCTTTATCTTCACGGGCTTTGTCCCATTTCAGGACTAAATCACCAACTTGAAATTTCTTAGACCGAGATGAGATTGAATCAAATGATGACTTGATGATCTACTGATGTTTCGCATGAATAATCTTGGCTTTTTCTCTTTCTTCTTCCAATTTCAGGATTTGGTCATGTCTAAGTTGTAAAGAAGAAGAAGGGTTTTCTTCAATAAATTGAACTAGAGCTAGAGAGGGAAGAATAAGATTTGTTGGTAGTACAACTTCTTTTCCATAAACGAGTTTAAATGGGGAAGAACCTATAGAAGCCTTTTGTGTTATCCTGTTCGCCCATAATGCAAATATTAAAGATTTGTGTCAGTTCTTGTGATTTTGTTCGATAGTTCGCTTGATAATTTTAATAAGGTTTTTGTTTGTAGATTCTGCCAAATCGTTACCCTGAGGATAATAGTTAGCAGAATATTTGAGCTTGAAACCTCTTTTCATTGCGAAATCAAACATAGCATTGCCTGAAAAGTAAGATGCATTATCAAAAACAAGAGCATTCGTGACACCAAACCTGGTAATGATGAATTGATTTATGAATTCAATGATGGCTTCAGAGTTTGTTGTCTTTAAAGGAATTGCTTCAACCCACTTGGTAAAGTAATCGGTAGCAGTAAGGATATTTATTGTGCTTGGTTTGTGAAGAATTAGGAGTAATTTCTCCAATAATGTCCAATCCCCATTGCTCAAATGGCTGTTCAATGTTGACTGGTTGCAGAGGAAAGGCTGATTTCTTTAGTCTTCCACTTGAAGTTTGACAACTTGGTCATTTCCTCACATATTCATGAGTATCTCTAAATAGAGTGGGCCAGTAATATCCAGCATGGATGACTTTGTGAGCTGTTGTATCAGCTCCGAAGTGGCCTCCCGCTGGCCCGTCATGCAATTCCTGCAAGACCCTTTGTGCTTCCTGTTTTTCAAGGCATCTCAGTAAAACAGAATCATAAGTTTGCCTAAACAAAACATCATCAATAATGGTAAAAATTTTTGCTTTCAATCTTATGGCCCTTTTATTTTGTAGGACAAGTTGGGAGGTGCATATCCATTTTTCAAATAAAATATTAAATCAGCATACTGTGATTCAGAATCAATGATACTTACCTGATTGATGGTTTCAGGTTGATCTGTATCGCTTGATTCCGGAATGTTGGACGCACCTGCCAATAACCTACAAAAACCTTGGCCTCTAACAATCTTTGGTGGCTTGATTTCTAGGTCATATTCCTGAAGTGTTGTTACCCAATTTTCCCTTTTTTCTCCCAGTTCTCTCTGGATTAACAGTTGCCTAACTGAGGAGAAAGGAACTATAACCTTTGTATGGGCTTTCAACAGGAAGGGTCTATAATGTTTAACCGCTTTATATACAGCAAAGGCTTGTTTTTCTACTTCAGAATAGTTTAATTCTGCACCTTGAAGATTTGAGCTATAGAATGAAATCGGTGCTTCCAAATTGTGATAATTGATCTGTGTAAGTACTGCAGCATAAGAGGAATCAGATGCGATGGTATATAATGTAAAATGATTAGAAAAATTTGGGGTATTTAGAGCTGGGGCATTGATTATTGACTGCTTGATTAGTTCAAATGCTTCCTTTTCTGGCAATCCCCATTTGAAGACTGAATTTTTCTTAATCATAGTTTGAAGCGGTAAAATAATTTGAGAAAAATCTGGAACGAATATTTTTACAAAATTGATTTGGCCTAAAAATGAGTGCATAGATTTCTTATTATGAGGAAAAGGGATTTCAGAAATTTCCTTAATCCTGTTTGGATCAATATAGATGCCATCTTTAGATACAATAAAGCCTAGGAGCTTACCTTGATCAAGAGCGAAGAAAGATTTCTTAGGGTTTAGAGAAATACCGTATTTCTTACAGCGTTGGAAGATCTGATTCAAAACATGCAAGTGATTGGATCTCTCTCTTGAAAATACAGTAATATCATCTAAATAGACAACTAATGTTCTATTAATTAACCCTTTTGAAAGCGATATCCATCGCCCTTTGGAAAGTGGCTCCTGCATTAATAAGTCCGAAAGGAATTTTCTGATATGCATATGTTCCCCACTTTGTTCTAAAGGTGGTTTTGAGTCGGTCA
>APFE031752137.1:2793-24941 GCA_000404065.3 Pinus taeda | reverse complement strand
CTGGTGGAGTTGGCAGTGGAGTCTGCTATGCTCTAGAAGCTAAAGAACTAGAAGTAGGAGCTATAGGAGGTAGACCACATCCTCTACTGGTGGCAGGGGTAGCCCGGGCAGGTGGTGTCACCTGGAAACATTACAATCTCCCAATCCTGAAATACGGAAAAACTGATAAGTCTGCTGGATTTTGAATGAAATCTAAAATTCTACTTTCTCCATATGAAATCCAATGAGGCCAGAACCACTCTCAAACATCCTGAGTCATTTCATGGTAATGTTAAAAATTTAAGTAAAAGGATGAACTTCATTTTCAACCTTTTACTTTAAGAATTTAACATTACCATGAATAACATATCAACACTGGGGCCTAAACTTGATCATTAAGTTGCCCCACTCAAAAATTATTTGTTTCTTTCAAAAAAAATTACATTTCAAACATTTAGCATCCCTTATAAAAACTCGCTGCCACGACTGCCCGCGATAATTTCCGAAAAATCGCAATAATTTCCAAAAAACGAGCAAAAAAAATACCGGCGATAATTTCGAATAAAACTTGCGATATTTTCGTTCTGCTGAAAAACTTGCGATAAAACGATAAAATCGCGATTTTCACAACACTGCTCCTTAGACAAATTTAATTATTGGGGATATGACACTATACTCCACTATGATTTTCTTAGCAGGACCTGGAATAGCATTTTTTTGCGAACAATAAGAAGATTTTGAATTTTGTGTTACTAGCAGGGCAGATTAGACGGGAAATATAAGCAGTTTAGTAAATATGTTTAGCAGTAATAGCACCTTTTATAAAAATCTGTTTTAGAGTGGCTATTTTGAAAAACTTGGGTTTTGACATATTATTATCTTTTTATTTTTGGGAACTCTGAACTATGGATTCTCTAGAATAGCTATGTCTTCAATGGCCATCACAAGTGGGATGCCAAAGTTAAATTCGAGAACCACTTTAACATCTGATGTATTAGTAGGTCATGTATTTCTTTATATACTATAATACAAAAATTATGTTTACAAAAAAATGATAGAAGTCTACAAATACTGTAACATAATTTCTCTGTTGAACCTGCAAAACTAGAAAGACAAGCAACTCTAGAGTAAACTAGATAGTACTTTTACCTTGGCTAAGGTAATGGCAGCTTTTTCTTCAAGTTCATCCATGGGAACTGACTTTCGTGCTGCTTCTTGTGCGGCAGGATCTTCATACTACAAAAGAAATTACTTTTGGACTTCAGTCTTAGACTATTTCAGTTTAGCATGGTTGTCTCTTAGCATAGAGCCAACTGACAAGAAAACAGAAAAGCAATAACAATGTAACTGTTCATCCAATAGAAGGTAATGAAATACACACCAATAAAACTTGGTCCACATATGGTCGAAGCCTTCTTTCAAACTCTCCCTTACCTTGACCAGCATTTTGTTGCTGGAAGGCAAGAGTATCTTCTTCGGCCTGTTTAGAAAGAAAATACTTCTAATAAGCAGCATTATGCTTCAGAGGCAAGCAGAAAAATACCAAAGCCCACCAACTAAGAGATCTGTAACATGTTACAGTCTACTATATTACTGATCCACCTAGTTCCAATGAAAAGGGACAAACAAGTGGACAACACCTGTTCTCAGAAAGTATGAACCTTGAAGAAATCAAACTAGTATTATAGTTGATGTGGCTACCTGTAAGAATCGTGCCAGTTCCTCATCAGCTTTCTCTAGTGCTGTGATTTCTTCCAGTGAAGCCTTGGTAGAAGGATCTGTGGTTTCTGTTTTCTCCACTAACTTAAGTTTGTTTACACCTCCAACAGAAATTTGTAGAAGGTCTGCATCATTTTCAACTGGAACGCTTCTATCTCCAAAAATCTTTAAAAAAATACAAAGAGGGCATAGACCATTTAGAATTTTCACTACTCTACGAGTCTACAGTTTGTATCTATAAAAATAAGGAAGCATCTCATTAAAAAATTACAAATTATCAAAGCACTAAGGGTGACTTCCTATAGCAGGTTATGTCAGACTAAGGGCCACTTCTTAATGATCAATAACTCAAGGCAAGTTTACTAAACATTTACCAGTCTCATTTGCTGCTCCATACTGTTTTCCTTCAAACATTTCTGTTAAAACTAAAATAAATAGACTTAATGAACTCTGCTTTGTCTTCCTTATCACTAGTAAGGAGGCACTTCAAGCAATAATAAGGCCCTTCCATAATTTGATTTGCATGAAAACAATCTATCTGAACTACTACAAAATACAATTCAGCACAAAGCTGCACTAGTTTTGCTGCAAGAAAATTGTTGGCATGCTATTGATGAATTTGCATGAAACCATAATGTATTTGGTTGAATTATCCCAAAGGAAGTATCAGAGAAAATTTTCATTGAGAGATAAGATAAATCTAATATAATCTGGACTGATTGTGGCTTTGCATTTATTACTATGCTCGAATGAGGAATTCAGCAAGGACCACTGGTTGATATTCTAAGATTATTTCAATTACATATTTGTCAACGTAAATTGAAGTAAATTCCACAAAGTACCTTCAAAAGCTACTTTATAGTTTGATAAATTTCAGTTCAATCCCGTCAAACAGTTTAACCTAATCTCAACAGGTTGCAGTCTGGAAGCCCAAATTATGGATTTGTTGCTAGGTTATTTTAGCCTGGTTAATCATACAGTGTAAAACACCCCTAGGTCAAAAAAATTTGGAATGTGTATCACCCCAACTGATAAATAAATTAGGGTACTTTTAGCCCATTGGCTTAGCTCAAGCGTTTGAGGGCTATGAATTGAAATAAGAGATCCCGGTGTCGAGTCCCTCCGCAAGATATATGTGATATATTAATACTCAATGTCCTTGCCAAGTTTATCCTAGTCAGGGGTTTACCCTAGTCACACCTGTCAGCAGTAGTGAAGTCTCTAGGGGTTTCCTGTTCACAGATTACAAGGAAAAAACAGTTAGGTTACTTTCAATCATTGTCCCATCCATAAACCTGTGCTTAAACACTTTACTATGTCGATTCTTGTTAAAGGTTAAAACAAAAGAAATTAGAAAGATATCATCCATTAATGCAATTGTTTTTTCGCATGTGTGGAGCCATCACTAGTAACTACCATATTTCATAACAAATCGTCCATCAGTGTAGTGGCCCTCATGGCAATCATACAGGATGATAATAAGGAAAATATTGTAAGTCCTAAGGAAGAAAGTGCCTCCAAAGCAACTTAAGAAGTTGTTAGTTTTGGGGGTTGCTCCAAAAGTGTTTTCACCTTGCTAGGAGGGTGCTAGATCACCTAGCCCCTTTCAATGTTTTATGTACATATGGATGGCTTAGTTTGGGTGGGATGTTTGACCTTGGTTAGAGTGTTCACATGGCGCCCTTACCTAGGAGGTAGTTACCATGATCAACACGTTGACTAACCCATTAGGTGCACATAATGGGGGAGTCGATTACTAGATCAAGGGAGGTACCTACATAGGAGGACGATCATTGGGCAGTTGACCCTTGGAGCTTGGGATTTGGAACCATGTCCTATATATCTTGGAGGTTGGACACTTAACTTGAGGATACTTCATGGAGGTTGATGATGGACCCAAGCACATATGTTGAGGAGGAGCATTGGAGTTGAATGACCTATGTGCCTCTCGCACTGCTGCAACCTCCACTGCGCTGCTACAGACCTCTGCACTCTAGCACTGCCTTGTCGCTCCATCCACATCTTTCTTCTATTGACATTCGTCATCCTGCTACTGTCATTCGGGGCTCCCGTAGCCGGATATGATCCAAGAGTTTGGGTACCTCAAGGATCCTGACCCTCATCTTTTGTAGTCCTCCTGACTACAACTCGATGTCTCCCCACCTCTTCTCTAGAGGTGCATAAGCACTCATGGCACAATCGTCATCAATCTCGACGTCTTTCTCTACCTTAGTCGGAGCTGCCTTGGAGTCAGAAGCCTCTCCCTTATTCTTCTTCCTAGGACACTGGGTTGCATAATGACCCAGCTCCCCACAATGGAAGCACTTTACCTTGGAGATGTCCTTCTTCTTCCTCTTCCCTTGATGTCCCACAGATGCCAAAGCCGCATCCTCCTCCCCCTCTTTCTTGATTCAACCTCCTTTGTTGTTACTTCCTGTCTTGGTCAACCGTCTAATCTCTTCTTGGCGAATAGCTGCCCACATCTCTTTCCATCCTAGAAGATCATCTCTACCCAAAATGCTTTGGACAAATGTCTCCCAATCCTCAGAGACTGCATTCAGGGTGGTCGTCACCATGAACTCCTAATCCGGTGTGGCCCCTATGGGAGTAAGTTGGTCCTGAATCTCTTACAACCTGCTGAGGTAAAGATCTATCTGCTCCCCCTTCTGCATCTGATACGACCACAGTTGATTCTCCAGTAGCATCTTCCTCTGCACGGAAGTGCCCTAATACAATGTCATCAAGGTATCCCACATCTCCTTTGTTGTGTTCTTCTCGGCAATATGTGGTATTACATGATCCTTGACCCCATCAAGGATTATGCACTTTGCCTTCGCCATTGCATCCTCATACCTTTCATTATCATCTGAGTCGATTGGGATAGCCACGATTCTCAAGGCAAAGCCCTTGATGTAATGTCTATCCAAAACAGACAGGATCCTGGCCTTCCAGATGATAAAGTTGGAGGCCCCGTCCAACCTGTCCTGATCCCTCAATCTGTTCATTGCCATCTCTGCTCTACTACTGGACTCCCTCTGAGTCTCGACTTCCCTCCTAGAAGTTCTCTCCTAAACTCCCTCTGAGTCTTGATTTCCCTGCTAGAAATCTTCCCATCAACTGTCGATCCGCTCCTCTTCGATCCTCTTTGCAACTGCAACTCGGATCTGGATTTCTTGGCTAGAAATCCCTCAATGTAACGGCTCCCTCTACCTTGGTTCTGTCCCATTAGGTACTGTTCTGGTTCAATAGCAACAGCACCCCCCCAGCTTTCCAACACACAATCTGCCCACAGCTCCCTAGGCCCCAACAGCTAAAGAAACTGAGCATCTTAGCTTTGCGCAATCCCAGCAAGGCTGAATCGCTCCTCTGGCCAAATGCGTCAAGCCTACCTGACTGAGTAGGATAACGTGGCTCTTCGTGAGCCTCTTCTGCCTCTCTCTGCCTCTGCGCTAACCCTCTATCTAGCTCAAAATGATGAAGTAGGCCCTCTGCGTCACTCCTTTGCTGCTACCTTCTGCTTAAGAACAGCTCTGTCTCTCGGGACAGTTGTTTCTGCTGCAAATTTTTTGATTTAGCTAGTGCCTTCAGCTCTCCTATGATTTGCAATCCTCTGATACCATGTTGAAATTTTTAAGTCTAACACGTCAGAAATTCTTCTTGCATTATCTGGTTTATTTCACCTACTTGTTTATTTCTTAACAAGTTATTTAACCATATAAATACTGAAAATAAACACAAATGCAGTTTCAACCATCTACAGATCATCAACTGAAAATAACAAACAAACACATAAGGGACACCATTATTTTTGGACAATCGTCCCCGGAAAAACCCAACTTGGGAAAACCAGCGCAACAGAGGGTTTTATTATTAAGCAGCTTTCTTGAGTACAACTAGGGTGCCAAACTCGCTCACCCAACAGAGATATCTATCTAGCAGTAATACCTTTCTTCGGAAGCAGATATTCAGCAAGTCTGCTCCACGAAAGTCTCTCCAACGCTTCTCTAAGGCTCTGCGTCAGCCCTCCTGGCCTTTGCGTCACTCTAAAACCCCCTACGTCAGCCTTCTGCTGCTCTTCGTTGGCTCTCTAGCCTTCTGCGTCACCCACACAGGCCCCGCTAGCCTCTGCATAGTCACTCTTGCCCTTTGTGTGGCTCCTGCTGGCTCTGCGTAGCCTCCTCAATCTCTGCACTGGTCCTTCGGCACTATCTTTGCCTCTCTGCTATGCACTCACTGCCCCTCGCTGCAACTCTTATCACTTGTTTGAATTTTCTCAGCAAACCCCCTCCAGAAAATCAAACTGACTAATCAATCTTGGTGTATCTCCAACTGACCCTCAAGCCTCCTCTTATACTTTTTATGTTCAGTCTTCAACGGCCGAGATTAAATCTCTAATCAACGACTAAGATTAGATTTGGCTTGATCCATGTCATTTAGAACATTCTCACCCAATTTTATATTAATACTCATTAAAAATATTAATTATTTTAATATCTCTCTAACCGGGTGGAGTTTCCCCAAACCATTTCTGGTTCTTGGAAATCTCATGTGTTTTAGCCTCTCCACCAATTTTCATGGCTAGAGCACATCCGATGCTACCCCAAATCAACAAAAACTATTAAGCTACACGTTGATCATCTAGATAAATTCACTCCTATAAAGGCATATCACGAGTTTGATGATGAGATTCCACATCTTGAAGGAGGGATCACTATCTCGGATTAATCTCTAGAATCTTCATTTGCACCGCCATCTCCCTCTCCTTAACAAGTTTTGGCCACTTCATTAGAACAAGAAGTTCAGTTGGATGATGTGATCAAGAGGATTAAAAAGTTGAATATCGATGAAAATGCAACACCCTCCTCAACCATCTCATAAATGTCCAAAGTGGTTCATCAAGACACTTGAAAGTGTTCATCCTAATAAAGTTGGAAAGACAAGAACTAGAAGTTCTACAAGACAAGATGATGGAGGTGATGTAGATAATTCAAATTCGGGTGTTGTATATTGTTGATTTGGGGTAGCATCGGATATGCTCTAGCCACGAAATTTGGTGGAGAGGTTGGGGCACATGAGATCTCCAATACCCAGAAAGGGTTTGGGCAGATTCTAAACAGATCAGGAGATATTAAAATAATTAATATTTTTAATGAGTCCCTAAGTCTAAACTTAGGGAAATAAAAATATTAATGTGTATTAATATGAATCTGTGTTAGAGTGGTCCAAAAGACATGGATCAAGCCAAGATCTAATCTTAGCCATTGATTAGGGACTTAATCTCGGCCGTTCAAATGTCAACAGGAAAAGTATAAGAGGAGGCTTGAGGGTCACTTGGAGAACACACCAGATGATCAGTCATTCTATTCTCTAGAGCGGAGTTTGCTAAGAGAGATAGAATCAGTGATCAGGAGAGTAGCTGAGGGGCATTGAGTACAGAGGAACAGAGAAGGCAGAGATTGTGTCGGGAGAGCAGCGCAGCAGCCAAGGACGGTGACGCAAAGCCAACATGGGCTCACGCAGGGCCACGCAAAGGCAGCCAAGTGCTATGTAGAGCACCAGAAGGGCCAGTGTAGCGGACGCAGAGGCTCCCAGAGCTGACGTAGGGCCTCCTGGGGCTGATGCATGGCCAACGTGAGACAGAGAGGGGCTGACGCAGTGCAGATTGGACAGACGCTGGGGTTGCAGGAGCAATTTTGTGTTGAGGAGCTACCGGAAAGGTTTTCCGGGGTTTCAGCGAGGAGATTTCTCTCAAACTGTGAGGTATAGCTGCTAAGGAAATTCTCTGTTGAGTAGGCCAATTACGGCACCCAGATTGTACTCTGATATTGCTTAATAAGAAAACCCTCAAATAGTTGCACCGGTTTTCTCGCATTAGGTTTTCCGGGGACATTGGTCCAAAAATAATGGTGTCATGTGGTGTATTTGTTCTTGTTTCTTTTAGTTGTTGATCTCTAATATGTTGAGCATGCACTGGTGTTTATTTTCAGTATTTACTTTGTAAATGACTTGTTAAAGAAAAATTAAGTAGGTAGGAATAAATTAGGAAAAGTGCATGAAGGGTTTCTAAATTAAGTAAACTTAGAAACTTCAACATGGTATCAGAGCGTGATTGTAGATCATAGGAAGACTAAAAGACATCAGCCGAGCAGAGCAATAGCAGCAGAAAACAGTGGTCCCGAGGTGACATAAGTTGTTTCTAGTAGCGCAGAAGCCAAGGAAGTGTAACGCAGAGCCAGCGAGAGCCACGCAGAATAAGCCGGAAACTGCACAGAGCCTCAGAGAGGCCGGTGTTGCTGACGCAGAGGGCCAGAGGGCTAACACAAGGCATCCCAGGGCTGATGCAGACCCATCTAGGGTGACGCAGAGGCAGTGTGAGGCAAAGAGGGGCTGACGCAGTTCACAAAGAGGCAGTTGTTGGGGTGTAGAAGGCTGCAGAAATTTTGCAGAGTGGAGCTGGTGAGGTACTGTAGTCAGAACAGTACCTGACAGAGCAGGGCCAGAGGAGTTGTTACTGAGGGTTTCTAGCCGAGGAACCCAAATCAGCAGTGCAGTTGCACAAGACGATCACAGTAGGGGGCATCTCGACAAGTGGCAAAAGGATTTCCAAGAGGGAAATCAGGACTCAGAGGTAGTCCAAAAGAGAACTTCCAAACAGGAAGTAGAGACTCAGAGGAGTCGAACAGAGAACTTCCAGGAGGGAAGTAGAGGAGCGTCATGACACTACACGGGGTAAGAGACCAGGATAGACTCGACGGAGCATCGAACTTCGCAGTCTGGAAGGCTAGAATCTTATCAGTGCTTGACAGGAATCGTGTCAAGAACTTCGCCTTGAAGGTTATAGCTATCCCAGTCGACCCCAATGATAACGACAAGTACGAAGAGGCGATGGCGAGGACCAAGTGCATTATCCTTGACGGGGTCAAGGATCATGTGGTACCACATAGAGCCAAGAAGGAAACGGTAGTTGAGATGCGGGAGGCTCTCAAGAACCTATACCAGCATACTTCTGTGCAGAGAAGAATGTTGCTCAAGAACCAGATGAGGTCGTATCAAATGAAGAAGAGTCAATCGATTGACTCCTTCCTCGGAGGACTGAATGAGATCCGAGATCAGTTGACTGCTATAGGAGCGACACCAGATTAAGAGCTTATGGTGAGAACAGCCCTGAATGCAGTCTCAGAAGAGTGGGAAGTGTTTGTCCAGAGCATCCTGGGCAGAGGGACTCTCCTACCTTGGGACGAGATGGGGGCAGCTCTTCGCCAAGAAGAGATCAGACCATAGTCAAAGACAGGTAGCAGCAACAAAGGGATCAAGGTCAAGCAGGAGGAGGAGGATGTGGCCCTAGCATCTGAGGGAAAGCAGGAGAAGCAGAAGAAGAAAGATCTCACCAAGATCAAGTGCTTCCATTGTGGGGAGATGGGTCATTATGCGACCCAATGCCCAAGGAAGAAGAATAAGGGAGTCTTCCGAGAGTAAGGTAGCGCCAGCACGGGCAGAGAAGGAAGTTTTGACAAACAATGACTGTGCCATGAGTGCACACGCACCACTTGAGCGAAAATGGGGAGACATCGAGCTGTAGTCAGGAGGACTACAGGCAATGAGGGGCAGGATCCTTGAGGTACCCAGCCTCTTGGATTAGACCTTGCTACGGGAGCCATGACGAAGAGTAGCAGAACTGGCTGAGATGGGTAGAGACGGATGCGAATGGAGCGGCAGAGAGAGCTACAGCACAGGAGTCCCGAGACAGGGCAGAGCTAGCAGGCTGCAGCAATGCGAGAAGCACAGGAGTGTTGCACCAGTGCATGAAGGCACAGTGAGGTGTGCAACGGTGCGAGATGCAGGGAGTTGTTGCAGCAGCGCAGAGGTCAGAGAGAGGGAGCACTTGTCAGCGGTAGAGGGAGCTTCAACATCAGTAGGTGTTTCTAGCCCAAGAGGGAGGTCAGTTGGGAGATCAGTTACTTACTTCTCAATAACTAAGTTGAGTGTAGCAATGGGCAGCACGATGCAGCATGATGAGAGGAGGTGCAGTGTGGATGCAATGCTGAGAGACTGGACCAGCAACAGCACAGATGTAGAGGGAGCTATCGTACAGATGCAGCAATGGCAATGGCAGAACCATGGGCAGCAGTACAGGAAGCAGTAGTGCAGAGGATGTTGGGCAGGAAGGCCTAGCATCAGCACAAGTACCGATGCCAGATGATCAAAGTAATACTCAATGAAGAGAATTGCTAGAGCACAGTCCTCGCTAAGAGGGAGGGTTGATTTGGGGTAGCATCGGATGTGCTCTAGCCATGAAATTTGGGTGGAGAGGTTGGGGCACATGAGATCTCCATACCCAAGAAAGAGTCTTGGGCCAGATTGCCTAACATTCAGGGATATTAAATTAATTTATATTTTTAATGGATTTCCTAAGTCTAAAACTTAGGGAAATAAAATATTTAATGTGGTATTATATCTGAATCCGTGTTACGAGTGTCCAAAGATGATTCAGCCAGATCTAATCTTAGTCGTTGATTAGGGACTTAATCTCGGCCGTTGAGATGTCAACAGGAAAAGTATAAGAGGAGGCTTGAGGGTCACTTGGAGGACACACCAGATGATCAGTCATTCTATTCTCTAGAGCGGGGTTTGCTAAGAAAGATAGAATCAATGATCGGAAGAGCAGCTGAGGGGCATTGAGTACAGAGGAACAAAGAAGGCAAAGATTGTGCAGGGAGCGCAGCACAACAGCCAAGGACGGTGATGCAGAGCCAGCAAGGGCTCACGCAGAGGCAACCAAGTCTTGTGCAGAGCACCAGAAGGGCCAGCGTTACTGACGCAGAGGCTCCCAGAGCTGACACAAGGCCTCTTGGGGCTGACGCAGGCCAAGAAACGCTGACGCAATGCCAGCGTGAGACAGAGAGGGGCTGACGCAGTCCAGATTGAGTAGACGCTGGGGTTGCAGGAGCAGTTTTTTGCTGAGAAGCTGCCGAAGGGTTTTTTGGGGTTTCAACGAGGAGATTTCTCTCAAACTGTGAGGTATAGGTGCTAAGGAAATTCTCTATTGAGTAGGCCAGTTACGGAACCCAAATTGTACTATGATATTGCTTAATAAGAAAACCCTCAAATCGCTGCACCGGTTTTCCCACATTGGGTTTTTCTGGAGACATTGGTACAAAAATAATGGTGTCATGTGGTGTGTTTGTTCTTCTTTTTTTTAGTTGCTGATCTGTAATATGTTGAGTATGCACTGGTGTTTATTTTCAGTATTTACTTTGTAAATAACTTGTTAAAGAAAAATTAACAAGTAGGTAGGAATAGATCAGAAAAAGTGCATGAAAGGTTTTTAAATTAAGTAAACTTAGAAACTTCAACATAGATGAAATGGATGTTGCATATAATTGTGAATTGAATTTATCTACTAACATTGAACCAACTTCCTTTAAAGAAGCTACTTCTCATGACCATTGGAAATAAGTTGTACAAAAGTAGTACGATGCTGTCATCAAAAACAGCACATGAAATTTAGAAGACCCTCCATTTGGAACCAAACCAATTGGCTACAAGTGGGTCTACAAAAACAAGTGCAAATCAGATGATTCACTTGACAAGCATAAAGTAGGGCTGGTGGCAAAATGATTTGCACAACAAAAAGGAATTGATTGTGAGGAGACATTTGAAAGGAAAGGAAATCTAACCGGGACAGAGAGAACGCAAAATCGAATATCATTTCAATATCAGTTAACTTTGGAACCTCCCCTGTTTAAGAGGGGATAGTAATCAACAAATGATAATCATATTTTCTTTCTTTCTGCATTATATTCTGGAATCATCTGTAAGACTTTAATCATGTAGTCAGAAAGAAAGATCGTCTTCTCTACCCAGATTTTCGATGGGAAGAGGAAAGAACTGCAAGTCGTCATGTACCTTCGGATGACTTGTATTATCAATCTGTCCTGTGAGGCCGCATTGGCTTTTGGATACAAAATCTAACCATTTATGTGAGGGAAAAGCATAATAAACTGAAGGTGTTGACTCTTACCGTTTGGTTCTCGGGCGGAACAAGTGTGAGTGAATAAAGCTGGTATCTCAGCACCTGAAATAAGATAGCGAAGCAGAAACTACAATGATTATAATTGCATAAAACAATAAAAGGATAATCATATTTCATGAATTCAATTACTTCTTTGCAGATAGGTAGATGCATCTGCCGGTTCCTGCATATTAGAGCGATTCAGACAAAAAAGCGACGCATTTACGGACCTCTATTCCATCATTTGTGTCGTACTCGACGCTGTGTTCGTCTCCATTGTGTTCGACAATGAGCTTTTGTACGGGCATTTTCAGAAGATGGGGAGATGAAAATTCTGCAAATATTGAGGACCGATGTGCCTCTGATCGAAGTTAATTAGAGTTCCACTGTCTGTGCTTCACCTTCACGCAAGCTTGAGATGCCTTTTCAAAAACCCATTTCAGCAATTTACCCAGAGATCTGGATTCTACACGTTCCGTGGTCGATTCCTGCGGGAAACTTCGCCAGTCGATTTTCCTTGGAAGTTCTGCGCCTATTATTTATTATTTAGTCAAACTAGGCAAGACAATGATTTTCATTTTAATTCTCTCTTATGCTTTATTTTGTGTAATCTTGGAGTAAACTGCTACCTTATTGGCTAGAAACCAATCAAGGTTTATTAATTCTGGTTGAAAGTAACACCTGACTTACCTATATTGGTTAATTATGTTTTTAACTATAAATATTTATCTATATGGTTTAATTTAAAATATTGTGCAAATATATTATTCTATTACTAAAAGAATTGAAGTTTTATTTTGTGATTGATTTGACAATAAAAATTAAAATTGAAGAAATCAAAACTAAATTTATTAATTAAAAAACTTATAATTAATAGTTGTTTTAATTATACTAAATAATTTTTTTAATTATGTTTTAAACCAAAAAAAAATATTTACTAATTTTATATATATAGGCATATTAAATTTAACCATTTAATATTTATTTTAATATTAAATTATCTTTTTTTAAATAATTTTATTAAAAAAAAATAATAATGATAATTTTTTATATAGTAGTCTAATGAGACTCTTATTTTGTTCTGAAAGTTATGCAAATTCATACCATGTTTTGAAAAAATCGGCCAAGGATTTTTGTAAATCTAAGTAAAAATTGTCAAACTTCAAGATTTTAGGTGCCCTAGAAGTTTTTGATGGTGTTGAATCCATTTCCAGCATCAAAACATGGTTTAAACACTATCTCTACAAGATTTTTCAAAAAGTTTTGCCACTTTTGGCCATTGGGGCAATTCCTCCCCTACTCCATTTTTTATAATTTCTTAAATACTAAATAAATTTACTAAAAGATTCATATAAAAATCTATATTATAAATTTAAAAACATAAAAATATATAATTTCAACCATTTATTAAAAATTAAATTAAAAATAGTATATTTTAAAAAGCAAAAAAAAAAATTATTTATTTTTCCCCAATGGAGGTGCGAGCTAGGGAGGATTTCACCATGGGATTCTCGTTGCCATGGTTAGAATACTCAGAGTAATAAAGGATGGGTGGTGTGGCCACCCTATCACATCATGCACGTGTATGGATAATGACTTGGTGAAGTACATAGGAGTAATGGAGGTGAGATCTTCCACTAGGCATAATCTTGAATGTTGGAGAGAATTAGTAGCCAAGTATCATTTTTGGTGCAATTTGGAAATAATTCTTAACCTTGCCGAGAGGAGGGACACAAGAAGAACGTCAAGAGCAGAGGAGGACGGGCATCCATCCAGTCTCAAGATGACCTGGGCTGGGCAACAGGGAATGGACGCCTGTGGATATGTTACCTTTTCCCCTCCCTTTGATTCTCATGTGTTACTTGGATGATGGAGAGTTTCGTGAATGGTTATTTATAACCAACAGGTGATCTTGTGGTATGTTTGGAATTGGGTTTATGCATTGTTATCTTTGTTTCGAGGCTCTTTACTATTCACAGTTTATATTTACTTATTTAGCATGGAGAAAGGCTCGAAACTGGAATTGTGGTCCTATCCCTTGCGTGTTGGTTCGAATGTGGGATGCTTACAATAGGGAGGTTGTGGTTTTGTTGATTTCGTTATACGGCCTTGAGAATTATCTGACCATGGTCGACTTTCGAGCTAGAGGGTCGATTTATGGAACCCACCCTACTAAGTTTATAGAGGCATTATTGAGACACTTCCTTTCACATGTTCTGCTAATTCCCCAGTTTATGATATGTTGGCCTGACAATTCTTTGTACATGGACCGACTTGGAGACAGTGTTTGGTTAATGAGATCTTCTCTCTTAGAAGGTTTAATGCTATCACAGTTTATTGTTTGTCGTTCTGATAACGTCAAGTTTGCAAGGTTAGCAATTGCACAAGTTTCCACCAAGAATTATGGCTGGGGCACAAGATCTGGCGACTAGGCTTCAAGACATAGCCCTAAGGACATAAAGATTTGTTGGATAAGGAAGGAAATGGCTCGCTTGGGTCTGAGGTGTTGTAATACTACCAACCCCAGTTGTGGTCGAGGTCGAGGAAGGGAGACGACCAACGGAGGAGGTCAAGGCGACAGTCAACACTGAGCTGGCAAAGGGAGAGGCCAAGGAGGTGGGTCTCGCCTAGAGGTGGAGGTAGCAGACCTATACAGAGCCTCGTCCTCGAACCCAACAGGCTCCAAATTGGAAGAGTGGGAGGAAATGTTGAATTCAGAACTTGAACCGAGCATGGCAGAGTTAGTGCAAGACTACGGTGAAATTGTGATAGACTCGGGCCAAACCAAAAGGAGAAGGAATCTATACGCTCAGACATTGCTTCTATATTGGAGAATGAAGACCCTAATGGCCAAAGTTAGAGGCATTTGAAAGGAGTGAAAGCCTGCTCCTTTATGGAGTACTAGCCAGTCATTTTAAATGGCATGACTTTCCTTGAATAATGGTGATGAGTCCTGCATTGATGGATAGTAGTCAATGATAAGTATTGGTGAATAATAGTCAATAATAATTATCCACACTCCTAATTTGACAACTAAGTTATAATAGTTTTCCCCACATATAGATAATATAACTTTTAAAATTTAATATATACTATTATTTTATTATTTTACAAATTCATGATATGGTATGGGTTTAGATAAATATAGTTTTCACATCCTGAATGCTACATGCATTTATGTTGGTCCATTTATATGTGTAGTACACTATTTTATGTATAAGTTAGGTCACAATTTTGATATGATAAATTGGTGTTCGATTGGTAGTTTCATTGCCTCGAAGCATGATTTGTTCTCCCATCCACTAAAATTTAATTCCGAGGGGGATGTTTGGCCCATTATGATATAAGACTCAAATAGTAAGTGTCCCACCAATATGATGTCTTAATTTTTACCGAGTTATATAAGTTGGTATATGTTTTCAAACATTAATTTTATTTTTACTTTTCTAAGTGCCATAAATATAATGTATATAATCAATTTACTATTTTACAAAATAAAATATATTACAGTTTTCAATAAACTAAAATTTAAAAAGATTATTATTCCTTAAGACATTAATTTTATTTTTACTTTTCTAAGTGCCATAAATATAATGTATATAATCAATTTACTATTTTACAAAATAAAATATATTACAGTTTTCAATAAACTAAAATTTAAAAAGATTATTATTCTTTAAGAATTTAATTAATAAGGAAAAATAATTTTCATTTTTATCAACTAATTAAATTTTTAATATTATTTTTAATGGTGTAGTCTAATTTTTTAATATTTTTATTAATTTGGTCAAAATTTAATAATAGAAACTTTTAGTGAGATTGTGAATTTTCAGTGTTTAAAATGCATTTTTAAAGGCATAAATAGATTCAACACCTTGAAAAACCTGAAGGCACTCGGATTGTGTAGGTTACACAATTCAAACTTATTATTCTCAAAAATCCTATGGTATGGTTGAAGATAAATATAGTACTCACCTCCTCAATACTACATGGATTTATGTTGGTCCATGTCTATAGGTAGTGTATTATTTTATGTATAAGTTAGGTTATAACATTGGTATGATGCATTGGTTTTGGGCTAGTAGCTCAAGTGGTTGGGAACACAATTTGTTCTCTCATCCGCTTGGGTTTAATTCCATGGACATGTTTGGCCCATTGTGGTAAGGTTCAAAGAGTAGTATATCTAGCTTGAGAGTTATTAGATACACTCTTGGTATTATAATGGCAATGAGAAGATTTAATCATAAAGCTAACTCAAACTACTCCAACATATCACCAATTAAAGGTGATTTAAAAAGAAAAATACAAATAAACGTTAATATAATATATTAATCTAAATCATATTATCACATCAATATTATTAATGATAGTAATAATATTTGTGGATGTATTTGCTCTATGTGTGGTACGAGGATTGTGTCCAACATTTCGAGTGGACACTTCACCCATCCTCAGGGAATAAACGAAGCAAAATGATTAGAAAAAGAGTGCAAAAAAAATTTATATAGGTGCGGGGAAGGGATGGGAACATTAGGAATTCATAAGTCAAAAGGAACATTGGAAAAAAATTAAATTAAATTAATAATAAATGAATTGAAATTGAATTAAGAAGAAATAATTAAAATTAATGAATTAAAAAATTGAGAACTAAGTAATAAAATAGAAAATTAAGTATCTCTTAAAACTACTTTTGCTTGGCTAAGAGCTCGTCTTCCTCAGACGTAAGGAAATAGGTTAATGACCCAATACCCAAAGGCATCAGGTTAACGACCCAATACACAAAGGCATCTGGCAGGAGTAAAAGCTTGCCTACTTACTGACCACCACCAGACCATTCCAAGTGGCATGGTTTTCCTTGAATAATGGTGATGAGTCAACCTAAATTTAATAAGTCAGTTAAATCGTGCGCGCAACAACCCAGCCCGAGCCTGCGCTGACCTAGCCGCCGCTACCCCTGCAGATCCCTCTCTTGGCAGCCTCCTGCTGCTAAGGCCAACCAGACCATGCAGCCCTTTGAGGAGGGAGATCCTCACTCTTCCACGCAGCCAGGGAATGAAGAAAACGCAGAATCCTTCGCATCTCTGATTACAGAGAATGGAGCTCCAAGGAACAGGCCATCAGTCAATAAATTTGTAAAGAAACTTGAAAGTATCCCAGAGATTTCTCTCCTTCCAGCACTTCCAAGAAGAGCAGCCATCTCTCTGGCAGAACGCGGACTTGTTGGACAGTTCATAGGGCTATGGCTTTCATCCAAATCAGCGCAAAAATGGGTGGAAATAAACTGGAATGCAACCACACAGGGGAAGATAGCAATGTGATTCTGTGGAAGGGGATACTACACCTTTCTCTTTGAAACAAAGGAGGACAAAGATCTGATATTTAGAAACAGAACTTACTTCATGGACTCCAGAGGTTTATACCTGAACAGGTGGATGCCAAACTTTGATCCAGAGATGGATGTCCCAAATGCAGTGCATGTGTGGGTCAGGCTCCCGCATCTTCCTCTTCACTGCTGGGGAGACGAATCTATAAAGGCCATAGGAAACATAGTGGGCAAATATATTGACAGATGTCAGCCAAAAGACAACATGCATGCATGCGAAAGAATATGTGTGGAAGTACATCTCGGAAAAGGCCTCCCAGAGGCAATAAAGATCAAGGTCGACTAGTGGACACACATTCAGCAGCTGGACTACGAGCAAATACCATTTAAATGCAAAGTATGTCACGAGTATGGTCATTTTGCAAATAGGTGTCTTAAAAAAATAGAGCATGAAAATGTAGAAGAGCAAGAACCTACATGGGAACAAGTGAAAAGGAAAAAACCAACCAATAAGCAGACCGCATCAAATATCTATCAGTCCCAAGAAGCAAACGAAACAACCTCTCAGCCTCCAACGAAGGTTACTCCTCCTGGTCACACAACTCCGAATCCTTTTGAGCCATTAGAAGACTCCTTTGATCCACCCTCTCCCAGATCCCCACTTTCAAACCCCATCTTTTTAGCTCTCATATCCTCCCCCAACCCTATATCCTCTCCACCTCCTCCCTCAGTGGACTGCATTCTAACTAGAAACAAAGCCAAAGAAATCCCTCAAGCCTGGGGTCAGCAAAGAAAAGTGGGAAGGAAATCCAATAAAGAAATCAGAGATGAGGCAGCAGCTAAAGAAATGGCCCTAGGAACGCAACAACCAATGGATTCATTCCTTGGGAAACAAACATGAATTCATGAAAAAACTCAACAAAGAGGAAAGGGAGGACCACACCAACACAACAGTAAATAATGACCTCCTTTAAAGTCAATGCAGCTCAAGACATTTTAGCCAAGGAACAATCAGACATATATATGATCCAAGAGACCAAACTAAATAAGCAAGAAAATCAAAAAATGATTCAAAAACTAAAAGATTATGAAGGAGTAGCGTTAGAAGCCACAGGAGCATCAGGAGGAATCATCACCATTTGGGATTAACGAAAATGGGAATTAATGACCCAAAAAATCAGCAGACACTGGATTCGAACAGAGTTGAGAAATCTCAATACAAAAGAACAGTATAGCATTATAAATGTGTACTCCCCAAATCACTATAGAGAGAAAGAACAATGTTGGAAATCAGTTAAAGAAGAAATAGCAGAGAGACAAAGTGGGAACTTAATCCTGGGAGGAAACTTAAATCTAATAAGGAATACAAAAGAAAAATTTGGCGGAATCTTCCACAACGATCTGTCAAGAGAAGCTCTTAAAGGAATAATAGAAGAACACAAATTAATAGACATTCCACCAAGCAATGGAAATGATCTGATAATCACCCTATGAGTGATCTCAGATGAAGATTTATTAAACAAAAGGGATTACAGACTCATGTGCTGGTGTATGTGTGTTCTATGTTATTGAAACAACGGATCGATCAGATTGCCAATACACAGAAAATAAGTGGAAAGACAACAGAGAAATATAGTAAGCAACATAAAGACACAAACAATTTTTAATAAGGAGTTCACCCTATTCTCCAGGACTACGTCTCCGGTCCAGCTTCAGTGGTGGCCTTGTTTTATTGGGTCTTACAGCAGAGAAATTACAATACAGGGACTCAATATGAGTTCTCCTGAAGCAGATTTTGCTTGGTAGGGTGGTTCTTGGATTCCCCAAGCCACTCGGAGTACACAGACTCTTTTTCTTCCTACTAGCTCAGTGACCCTTGGTCAACAGTGGAAAGAGCCAAATGTGATGCTCAGTCCGGACGGATTCCCCTATGGGAAGGCTTGAATCTTCAAGCTCTCTGGTGCTCGACGCTGCCTGTGGTCAGCTCGTCCCTCTCTCTGCTTGGCTTTACTGTTCTCTATGTTCAGTCCTCCTCTCAGGGTTCACTGTTCACTGTCTCTCCTAGTCGCTTGGACTCCTCCCTATTCGAGTTCCCAATCCACCCCCTTTTATTCGACTGTCTCTGTTCATGGCTTTAGCCATTGATCCCTATGCATGTTCGGTTCCTCTCTCGCCTGCGTCGATTCTCCTTCCGCAGCTGCGCTTGGAGTTCCCTTGTTCGGCATTAGCAGGAACGCTCGGGAAGTGGCCACATGTCCCCATCTAACTGGTGCCAGCATGCTTCGTCGGTTCGTTTCTTTGGTTATGTCGTGGATATGTTCTTTCTCCATCGTGGCAGTCAAACGGATTCCAAATCCCTTTAGAATGCGGCTTAATTCCCTGTCGATTCTGCTTCTTTCTATTGGGCACAATCTCAGCTGTCCGATCTGGGATCCTCAAGATCTGACGTCATATGCACGTCGAGCGCGGTTGACTTGCTCGACCGATAGCGCGCGATCAACGGCGGTTTTCTCTCTCCTTCGCCACCACGCGTTGATCAGTGTATGGGATCGCTCCGCTCCTGTCCAAAACATCTTACTGTTCAAGGGCGCCCCGATCAAAACCATCGGTTTCCAAGGCGCGAGTCCCGCCGTTGTACTTTAGCGCTTTTTACCTTTTTCCGCACGCGGTCCTCTGGTTCCTCCACGTGACCGGGTGCTTGGGCTTTCCCATTTTGGCCCTGTTCGCCCAGCGATGCGCGATTAGCGCATTGAAAATCACCTCCTTTTCCCGATCCGAGGCTCCCAGGGGCTACTTTGGCCACTTATGCAGTCTCCATGGGCCTCGGTCAGCGCGCTTTGACCGAAGTCCTCGTCGTTCCACGTCGGATGCCATGGCCACTGGTTCTAGGTGTTTTTGATGTTGTTTTGGATTTCATTAGAGATTTTTTCGACCTGATTCAGTCATGGTTCTTGACAGTCTTTCTATGGATCCGATTCGGATCATGGCCTCCCTACTGAAAAAGCTTTTGGACCACCAAAAGTTGGTTTTCTTCAAGCACCAACTAAGTGAGGAAATTGTTGTCTCACCTGTCCAATCTCAATCCACTTCGCACTGCCCGGCTTCTTACCTTTAAGCCCAATCCTAAGGTATTCCACCAGTCCACCATGCATCGTCCTTACCTTCTTGTCCAGCACTGTGTCTTCCCATAACTCATTAATATATTCAGGTAGCAGGTCATCAACAAAAGGTAATTGACTCTACTCTTCAGGGTCCTCAATCATTGAAGGTTCAAACAACCTTAAGCAATCTACGTTCACAACTGAGTAGATGTGCATGTAAGTTGGTAGATCAAGGCGAAAAGCATTTTCACCAATCTTCTCAAGTATCCTAAAGGGTCCATACCTGATAGGTTTTAGCTTTTTACCTTCACCTTGCATCCTGTCCTTGCTGATATACAGCCAGACTTGGTCTCCAACTTGAAAACTATGCTCCATCTGATGCTTATCATGCCTAGCCTTGTACTTGGCCTGGCTCTTTTCCATCTATTCTTGTACTGCCTCTTGGATTTCCTGGATCTGTTCAATGAACCTAGTTGCCTTGTGTTACACAGTAAAATGTCACTGTCACCTTGTCAGTCTCCCTACTGTGTCATAAAATCACATTCACCTTGCTTATGCTCTCTGAAAATGGCTAAAAACCCTCTTTGCCTAAGTTTATTGGATCATCGCGACTGTTATTAAAATAACCGCGCTGACTGGCGGAGGATAATGTGACTGCTACGCTGCCAGCGCGGAAGCACACGTGTTTTCCGCGCTGGTCGAATTTCACAAACAGCGCGCCCTCCGCTTGTATCATTGTGCGCTGACCAGACCTCTTCTATAATTGATTTGCGATGCCAGCACGCCAGCCCAGTTTTGCACCCGCGCTGATCCTGTTTAGGCGAGTTTGTTCTAACAGCCAGCCTTCCAGATGACTCCAGACTTGGCTGTTAGCATTGTTGAGGTCGCCATCCTTTCTCTGACATGTCTGTTCGACTGATCATCCACTTCTCATGGGGGAAAACTCATCCTTTACCTATTCATGGAGACTCCTTCTCCTTTATAAGGCTCCTCCATTGCCCATGAGCAGCTAGTTTGGAACATATAGACTTTGATAGAGGAATTCTTAGTGCATTAGTGCTGCTCTTTGTAGGCATTTGGTGTGTTGTGTGAGGATTGCTTTTGAGCTTGAGGAAGGTTATGAGCTTGTTGCCTTGTATGTGAGAGAGAGACCTCTTTGACTTAGGAGATTTGATTCAAAGGTGAATGCTTGGAAGACATGCTGGCTGGACCCTCTAGAGAAGGACTCAGCGTCAGGACTTCGGTTGTACCTTACTCTACTTTCTGATTAATAAAGATAGGTGACTACTCTTATGGTTCCATTTCCATTTGTCCTATGAATGATTAATGTAAATTGTATCCTTCCTGACTGATACATAGTTGTTTTTAGTAGATTTTACGCTTGTGTTTGTTCTCTCTTTGCTTGTGCAGGTGTCCTTCCGCGAGGATAGTGGAGGACTGTGATCGGCTGAAGCGAAGGAGCGAGAGGATCATCTCTTCGACAAACATAGCGTTGGAATCCAAGTAGGTTTCTTTTACCCACTTGTTAATTACAACTATGAACCTGCGGTGTAGCATTGTTTGATTGTTGCTAGACCCCCTTTGGGCTAGTAGGGATCGCCTCTATCCGTAGAGGGGATTTACCTCTCCAACAATTTGGTGACCATACTGGGGAGCTTGCTGGTCTCTTTGTGTTTCACCCTTGTTTTTGATTTGATTAGTGCCTCTTTGTCAAAGTTTGGGGATTGATTTGTTGTTGATTTATTTCCTGGTTCATCTTGGGAACTGCTTTAATTGCCTTGAAAGCCTGTTGCCTTGGTTTGGGGGTTTTTTGTTCGATTTTATTTGTTTTTTAGCCTCAACGCGTTTTATTTTAAAACAGCTGCGCTGACATCGCACACTGTCTTCTTTGTCGTTCCTGTCATCGCGTATATACATTTAACAATCGCGCTGACCCTGTTTTCGGGCCAGCGCCCTTTATTCGTGTCCTTCCGCGCTGACAGCGCAAAGTTGCTACAGACCTTTTTCTGTCATC
>APFE031752134.1:6309-16431 GCA_000404065.3 Pinus taeda | reverse complement strand
TAGCTGGTTTATTTCCATTTCTGGTTGTAAGCATATTTTGGTATTTTCCATTAATGAAATGAAGTATTATTTCCGCTGCATCTTTGTGTATATGGTTATCTCTATATTTTGTTGCATTCCTATTTAAATCTGGATCAATGGTATGAGAGTGGTCTGTTTTTTCTCTATTTTTCTTTGCATGTCCCCAACGAGTTCGAGATATAAGGAGTTAGGGATTGAACTGGTCGAACCCTTGCAAGGGCGGGAGATCCTATCAAAATCTTGCTCAAAGAAGCTCTCGAGCGGCAAAGGAACGCGATGATGGATAACTTTGCGCAAATCCTTCAGGGGCTACCCAGAAGCGACGCATCGGCTTCCAGCAACTACTCTGGAAACGCCATGCCCTTTAAGGTACAAGTTAATTTTGAAATCTCCATATTCGAGGGACATATAGACACAGATGCTGTAGATAAATGGTTAAATATGCTAGAGGGTTATTTTTCTGTTCATGAATTTTCGAGTCGGGAAAATATTGTTTTTGCTCTTCTCAAAGCAGCCCCCCACGTCAAGGACTGGTGGGAAACCTACTGCGAGCAGAAGGATGAAAGCACATGCTCACTATTTTCGGCCGCACCCACTTGGAATGACCTCCGGGATGCCATCAAGGAGCAGTACTACCCTGTCAAAAGCTATGAGGACAAATACATCAAATGGACCATGCTGCGGCAGGGACGGGACCAAGATGTGCCTGAGTTCACAAACATTTTTCACACCCTTCGCACACAGTTGGGTATCAGAGATTCTGAGCTGCATTTGGTACTCAAATACCGCGGCTGCCTACACAGATACATCTAGGAAGATATGGATTTCTTGAACATCTCCTCACTCTACACAACAAAACCGATATGTTGTCAAAATCGAGCAAAAGTTGAAATAGAAGAAGCGAGACTTTGGATCTGCAAATCCGAAGCCCAAAGGACAAAGCCAAGGCGGGGTGACCCAAGAAAACCCCTCGAAGCCACAAGAAAAGACCAACACCACAAAGCTGAAGAAGGACACAGGAAAGTGGTGTGAGTTCCATAGGAGTCCCACTCATAACACGAGTGTTGGACCAAGCAGTCGTTGGTGGCCAAGTTGAAGGCTTCCAAATCAGATACATGTTTCGACCTTGAGCTAGAACCTGACAAGGGGAATGGCAAAGGGAAGCAGATCATTGATGTGGATCCCAGCGCCACTGTTGCCACTGCCAAGATCCAGAAGAATGAGCTCGAAGACCCAGAGGAGAGGGAGCGTCTTTGCCACTCACAGATGTGGGTGAAGGGTTTGCCACTGCAATTCATTGTCGACAGTGGCAGCCAAAAGAATCTTATTTCAGCAGAGGTCGTGAAGCGGGTTGGCCTACCGACTATACCACACCCACAGTCGTACAGTATTGGGTGGCTTCATGAAGGACGAGATCTCAAAGTTCGGCAGCAGTGCCACCTTCCCTACAACATCAAGCCCTTCACAGACAAGTTATTGTGTGATGTTACACCTCTGGATGTTTGTGATGTATTATTAGGCCAACCATACTTGTGGATGCGACATGCTGTGTATGAGTCCAGGCCTTGCGCTGTCATTATTTCTTTGGATAATTCATTATATAGGATACCAGAGGTAGTCCCACCTACAACCACCTCTTTGATCATTGCTAAGAAAGGCAGCAAGCTCATATCAAAGACTAGGAAATTTATTTTTTGTCCGGTTCAATCCCAAAGTAAGGGGAAGATCATTGCTACATCCATGACCCCCACGCAGGGCTCCTCTACGCAGCCGCAGTAGCAAAGGAATACGGTCATGACAGAACACAGGAACAACTTCTCCTCACCCATAGGGGTACCATACAAGCTTCAGGTGGCCAACAAAGTCTGGTTGCATCTGCAGAAAGAATGCCTTACAAGAGCCCATCAGAAGGTCCGACCACTCTGACATGGTCCTTACACCAGTACCAAGGCTACGAGAAACAATGCTTTGAAGCACAACATTCCTCCATTCCTTCGCTTGCACCAAGTGTTCAATGTGGACCATCGTTGACCATGCTTCCCACCATTTCTGGACACATCAGAGATTGCAGAACAGCTCACTAGCAACCTAGCTCAGCAGAAGCTTCCTCATCTCAGGGAAGAACTCAAGGCAATGGGGACCATTGCTTCCTAAGGGGGGAGGAATGATCCAAGTGGATGTTGGTGGCCACCCACCTATCCCATTTGGACCCCCACAATTGTCTCTTTCATCCTTTTCAGTTTCCTAAATTGTAACACAATTTACTATTTTTAGCAGTTTTTCGGGTCCTGAACTTCCGAAGCCATTTTGAGGCCCTAAACGACGTTTTTTGGGAAATCTGGGGGAAACATGGGTCCATGGACCATGTTTTCCTTCCGAAAGTGGTAGTTCTCGAATAGATCTTTCTAACGAGCTATCATACGCGTCAAACGGAGATTGTATGCCAAAGTTATGACCCCGGGAAATTGATGTACCAATTTACCCAAAACGGGGCCCACAATTTGGCGTTTCATCTTCTAGGGTTAGGTTTTGGAATGTGAAGGGTTTTCCATTGTTTCTCAACAATATATAGGCCTTCGAGCCTCATTGTAACACAGTTTGGAGAACAGTTTAGAGGCATGTAGCCGTCACATCTCTTTTCAGAGATAAGCTACCATCTCCCTAGCTGGTTTATTTCCATTTCTGGTTGTAAGCATATTTCGGTATTTTCCATTAATGAAATGAAGTATTATTTCCACTACATCTTTGTGTATATGGTTATCTCTGTATTTTGTTGCGTTCTTGTTTAAATCCGGATCAAACAACTATTACATTAGTGTTGTAGCTTTTATTCCTCTTTTCTCTATGTGCTTTGGAGAAGAGACTTGCTTATGTACTGCAAGTGGATTGTGGTACTGTTGATGCTCTTTAAAGTTGGAGTATGGGTTCTTGGTGCAAGATGCCTTTGTTTGCTGAAATTTTACATGTTTAATTGTAGGTTAACATGTATTTGGAGTGATAACTCTTGCAAAAGTTTTTTTCTTTGAATAAGAAGCTAACCATTCCATTTCTTAGCACTTTACGTACTCTTATTTTCTAAACATTGAGCATAATGAGAAGGGGTCATGCCATTAGAGCTGATCCAAGGAGATGTCGCCAATCATGGGTGAACTCCTTTAACAATGGTTGGTGTATTGTTGATTGATGCATGCTTCCATTCAGTGTTTTGATTTCATGTTTAGAGTTTTTCATGAAATTAACTTCATAAAACACACATAAAAGCTCATGTTTTTACTTGCTACTTTGGAGTAGAAACCTAAAGGACTTTTTTGTATTTTGATGAGGATCTTAGCATAGAAAACTAATATTCCACATTCATATCAATTACACCTCATTGTTATTTCTTTAGAATATTTTCCATGCTATTAGAGCTAATTATCTTTCCTGGTTTCCCTGCGATACCCCTTAATTCAACTTCCTTTCCTTCCAAAAAAAATCAAGAAAATTTCTTGAAAATTAAAAGCCATCGTCCCCAAATATTGTAACCATTGGACTCCTAGTACAACATCAAACCACCCATTGGATGGAAAGCAGTGGACTATTCAATACATATTCCCCCATGTATAGCTTGATATTATGACACTTTCTAGATAAATTTATAGTTCCTCCATTTGCAACCATTACTTGACACTCTAGTGCTAGATATAGGAAGCAATTCAATTCCTTGGCTATCTTACAATGAATAAAATTATGGGTACTACCCGAATCAATCAATACTATTAGCTTTTTCTTCTTGATATGTCCTTCTATATTGAGAGTTTGGGGAGTGGTAATTCTTGCCAATGCATTACAAGATATGGCCGAATTCATTTCTTATTTCTTTGGGGTTGGTTCCTGGTGTATATCCTCTTCTTTTGATGTTTATTGATCCTTTTCTTCCTCCTCTTCACAATCTATTTAAAACAATTTCTTCTCAACACACTTATGACCTTTAGTGTATTTTCTATCACAATTGTAACAAATCCCTTTTGTTCCTTTTTCCTCCAACTATTGTGGTGTCAACCTTGTAGGTTATGGAAGGCTAGGAACAACAACACTTTCGTCTTTATAGTTGTGCATGGTAGACTTCCTTATTCCCATAATGTTACTTTCCACTTTTCTGGCCACCTTGAATGCCTTCTCTAATGAATCAAATTTCGAAAGGTGAACTTCATGTTAGATGTTATCCTTTAAAGTCCCTATGAAGACATCAATCACATGCTCCTCTGCAATACCGTTTACCTTGATATTCAATTTTTGGAAGTCCTCAATGTGCTCTTCCATTAAAACCCTTTTGTTTGAGATTTATCAATTGGTTAAAGAAGGTGTTGCTCTTTGTATCCTCATAACGTGTTATCATTTCCTTCGTAAAAATTTACCAAGTGACAAGTGGTTTATGAGAACAAAACCATCAATACCATGCAAACTGATTCGATTCTAAATATAAATATGCAATGCGTACCTTTTTTGTGTGTTGCACATTATGGAGATCAAAATTTTGCTCCATCTCTTGTATCCATGTTATTGGATCCTTTCCATCAAACTTCCTCATATTGATCTTTCGAATATGGAGGGTCTTCAATCCAAAGTTAGAGTCTATGAAATCATGATTAAAATTCCTTTTGTTCTCATCATGAGTTTCATCTAATACATTTTTGCCATTAGGAAGAATTTCTTGTAGCAACTTTGTCAAGCTTTCCTTCAAATTTTCCATGTCTACTTTTAAAACATTCTTCAAATATTCCATGTTGCCTTTAATTTTTGCTTCTGCCATCTTTCAAACCTTCTATGTCTTATTTTAAACCATTATTCAAATCACCCATCTTAGCTTCCATTTCATTTTTGGTTACTCTCTGCGCAAGTGAAATTTGTTGCACTTGGTCTCCTAATTTTGATATATCATGTTACATTTCTTCCTCTTCTTCATGAGTCATAGTAGTTTTTGGTTTCTTACTCGATGTTTCCATTTTCTTGCTTCAATTCATTTTCGAATCAAATAATGATATTTATGCTTCACTATGCCCCTCGAATCACTTTGAATTGATTTTTCAAACAAAACTTATGCAAATTTAAAAAAAAAATCCACACCTTTTTCTTTCTTTATAGGAGCTCGATGTTGAATCAGTTGGATCTCTATACATTCGGATCTCCAAGGTTTGAAATTTGGTCTTGTGGTAGCCCTTTGAGTCTTCTTTCCAATGCCTTAAGTTAGGAGAAATTTGGATTCTTCAAGATAAAGTTATGTCAAATCTCCCACGATGGCCTCATTATAGACTAGTTCAGTAGAGCGAACTCGTACGGAGTTCCATGTGTCACTGTTTGAACCTTGGGCCCTGAAAATGATAGACAAGATACTACACTCTCTTCTCTGTCATGTTTTACGAAATTCAAATCTGATGCTCGTAGAGGAAGATATGAAAATTTTTCCAAGGTCACCTATTTGAGAAAAAATTATGGATCATAAAGAAACCCTAAATTCACTGGATGATATATCCGAAAATATAACGAACCAAGATCTGTAGTGTTTACATAGAGTTCATTAGGATTTTGGCTCCTCGTGATAAAAATTTCAGCTTCTGAACCTTCGTAGAAAAATAGTTATAGTGAAAATTCCACAATGACTTGTTTGAAATAGTGAAACCCTAGAATCCAAAGCTTTGATACCAAATGTTATGCAACCGGTTCACAAAATAGAAGAAGAGATAGATCAATGACTTCAAAATTATCCTCTTCGAGGGGGCAACCTCCTTGACATTAGACAAATGCACTATTTTTCTATGATACAATTAGCAATGCCTCCTTTATATATATAGGGGTCTAAGGGGTCACAATATAATAAGAGCCTACATAACAATAATATTGTAAGGGCACAACAATAACAATAGTGGGCTTCTATGGGGCACAATAATAATAGTACAGGGACTATATGGGCACAAAAATACAATAAGCGGGTTGCACTAATAACAATAAGGGGCTACACTATTAGTATATAGACCTAAGATATATGTTGCTCATAGTTTACATGTGTTATATGGATATGCTTAACTCAATTAATTATTAGCATTGTAAAAGAAAAGAAAAATTACTAATTGTACAAAACACTGGTTCACGCCCCCTCTTAGTATTTCTATCATCATCATCATCATTATCATTGTCATTGTCATTATCATCATCCTCATCATTATCATCATCGTTACAGAGATTGTCCAACATATACCAGATTATATTTCAACTTCATCATTGTCATCATTGTTTTCATCATCATCATCATCATCATCATTGTCATTTTCATCATTGTTATCATCATCATTGTCATTGTCATCATTTTTTTCGTTTTCATCATCCTTGTCATTGTTGTTGTTTTTATCATCATCATCATCATTTTTGTCATCATCATCATCATTGTCGTCATTATCATCGTCATCGTCATCATTACCTTCATCATCCTCATTATCATCATTGTTAGTATGGAAATTTCTCGATGGTGTACCAAAAGTCTCCACTTTAGCTACAGGTGATAGATAGCCCTACTAACCAAAAATAAAGTAAAAGAAAAATATGCCCTGTAGTATTCAACTAACAACTTCAAATCTGCAAAAAATTAGTTAAGTAAAACCCTGCAAAAGTGATCACAAATTCTGAAATGCAAGATAAAAACCATACATATATACCCAATGAAATGGCTTAAGTTTTATTAATAAGAAATAACAAACCTGATGGAGCATGAATAATGAGACTTTGGGTCTGTAAATCCTCCTTTGTGGGGGGGTCCTCTTATGTTCCCTTTGTTGCTGCAGACTAGTTTCTCTCTCCTCCTTTGTAAGTGGGCAAAACTAAAGAAGATTAGAACTCCAAAGTGGGAGTTTGAAAGGCTTGAGATGATAATGATGATGATGAAATGGTAATTTGTTGAAAGTGAGGGAAAAAACCTTTCTATTTATAACAAAATTCTAGGATAGATCTAGATCTAATGAAACAATAAAATATTATTAGAACAAATCAAGATCTAACTGTTAGGTTTATTTTATCATATTTGAGAGAGGAAAATATTAATGGAATGGTCAAAAAATCTTTATTTAGTGAACTAACTCCAAAAAGAAATTTTAATTGAGTTAATTAAGATAAATGGTTAAAGTAATTAATAAATAAAAATGATTTATTAATTACTTTAAGGAAATATGGTCAAAGCAAGTTAAAAATAATTAATGAATAATGATTAATAATTATTTCATGAGAGAAATGTCTGATGATTAAGGAATAATAAATAAATAATAAGAAAAGAGAAAAAAGTCAAAAGAGGGCAATGAAGAGTGAGGATTTTGAAGTCGGGACCATCTACAGTATCTGAGGAAGGGTCTCGAGCTTCAAGATTTTACAGCTCTTCGTCTGGGGTGCTCATGATTAGAGAACTCGCTTCTGCAGGGGGTTTCATTTCTCAGTTTTTTGGTAATGAGAGACACTTTCTTCCACTTCAAGGGTCAAGGTCACAGCCCACTGTTTTTTTTACTTTCTACTTTCGTTCTCTAACTACAATTTTCACATTTCAACCAAGGGTGGACCTCTATGGTCATGCGTTATCTGCTGGAAGTCTATGGGACTATGGGTTAGTCTGGCGGAAGCATTAAAATAAAACCTTGTCTTGTTTTGGGTCCAACAGAAACCGTCGTTATTTGTCGATGGTTTGTAGCTGATTACAAGGGTTATGTCAAGACTCGGCAGTCTGGGGCAAGGGTAATCCCAACAGGAAGGCATGGAGGTAAGGTTTATTTTTACGAGTTACCTTGTAATGGAGGCATTGCTCTCTACCTCCCTGCCTTAGGTCAACAAACATTTTATTACTATTCTAGGAATGACGCACTATTTCCTTGGGCAGCTGGCTCCCGAATGGATGAACAACTACTTGACTACACCTTTGGCTCCCTTTTTGTTGAGGATATCTGGGTCAATTTCACCTGACTAGTTCCAGCTTTGACTACATCAGTGATAGCCAATTTACCAGTCACAGGGGTTGAGGTAGTTATAACTCAAATGGAAGATATGGAGGTCTCACTATAGACACTAGAATTGACTCCACCCCCATCAGTTACAGAAGGAATATTTATTCCGGAAAAATCCCTATAGTTACCTTTCTTACCCATCCCCTCCCTGTTAGACTTGAATTCATGGTCACAAGCTTTCCTGGCAGCAACAAATTCCCAAGATGGAGCAGGTGTGTCTGAAGCAGGATCAAGAAATTTGGGACAAACAACTCAAGGATTGCTGCCTGAACAAGTCAGAATCCTTGGGACTACCCCTTTTTACACAGCATTCCAACATGTCGGCTCAACCCCTCCTTCAAGATGCTTCATAGGCATTCCCGAACAAGATCAAGCTACGGAAAGGAATCGGTCTGATTATGAGGCCATTGGCCTCGAAGAAGGAGAGAAAGTGGCCAAGGCATGGCTAAAGCAACCAAAAAATCAAGGAATTCAAAAATCAGGGAAGGGTACAGGAGGTTAATCCTAGAGAAGGAATCTCAATGGAAGAAGCAGCCCTCATGGAGAGCATGGTGTTAGTTGGAAGGCTGAGAGGCCAAAATTACTCCCCAATGCGCCTTCGACAGTAGAAATTTGGAGGAACCTTCTCATATAACTTCCAGGAATCCTCTCACTCTCTAGGGGTTGGTTTGCGCTGATATTCGCTCATCTAGACCAAGTAGACTGGGTTCTCAAGCGCTATTGGAACATTGAGATGACACCAATGCTATTGAAGTGTTGGACGCCAATGTTTGACCCAGAAAAGGAAAACCATGGAGTGGGGCCAATCTGGGTTTGATTGCCTACTCTCCCGTTACAATTTTTGGGGGAAGATATCTTCAAGGTAATAGGAGACAATTTGGGAGTCTATCTGGATCATGATAGAACCTACCAAGACATAGGCTGCCTAGCATTAGCATGTATTCTAGTGCACCTAGATACCATAGAAGGTTTGGTAGAGAGCTACCTGCTTCAGATGGGAGACATTACTTGGAGGCAAATATTAGATTATGGAGGCATTCCCTTCCACTGCAGCAAATGTCACGAAGTGGGGCATTTATATAAAGACTGTCCAAGAATCTTTGGACATAATTAGATCCAAGCCAAAGCATTGGTCTCAGCCTCCACTCAAACTGTGGATTCAGATTTTGTCTCTCCAATGGAACTCCATGAAAGCTCACTGCCTTCTTACCAGACTCCGCAACAAGCTGTAACTCACCAATCTGCAAAGGCATCGGATCATACCCCTTCCAGAACCAGGGACATGGCTTTCGCGGGTACTCCTCCTTCCACTCTTCCTCATATTACTCATTTATTTGAAGGTTCAATACATTTATCTTCTTCTTCATTGAACTGTGTAGTATCTCAATATGAAGTAAATAAATTATGTTCCTCGATATGTCCTATTCCCTTTACCCCCCCTCACAGTCTTCCCCCACTCCCTAACCCTCTGTGAATAGGACCACCTGTTCACTCGATGACCACCCACTATCAAGTGGGCCGCATCGATATTTCCTCAGATCCCTCCCTGCTGAACCCCCCTCGGTCCTAGGCCTAGACCTTGACCCCTCTCCTTCAATTTCTCTCAAACCCCCGTGTGGCCTTCAATAAAAAATTTCTAAGGCAATTAAAAGGGCTAGTGCTGAAGTAGCCTCTGGGGTCCAATCCCCAATCGAATGGGTTCTTAGAGCAAAGAGAAACCCTCACTCCTCACCCCCATGATCTGTCTCTCCTTTAATTGCAGGGGTCTAGCCAACCTAGACAAAAAACTAGCTCTTAAGAGGCCCTGTCAGTCTGAAAAGTTGGATGTTATTTTCCTTCATGAAATCTATGGGCGATGGTCACCAGATAAATAAGCTTCTCATAAGTTTCCTTCCAACATGGGAATTCCATTTTCTAGACGTGAAGGGTCATTCGTGTAGAAATTTCACCTATAGAACAGACCGATATATGCAATGTCCTAAAGCATAATACTTGTTCTACTTCTACAAAACATTAAACGAAAGCATAATCGAATTCATGAGCAAATCAAGTAGAAACATGCATAACTGATCAAGAGAAATAATCA
>APFE031752131.1:95235-211909 GCA_000404065.3 Pinus taeda | reverse complement strand
AAAGATAGATCAACGCCTTAGAATTCAGCCTCTTCGAGGGGGAAACCTCCTTTACATTACATAAATGAACAATTCTTGGATGATACAAATGACAAAACCTCCTTTCTATATATAGGAGTCTAAGGAGTCACAATATAACCCAGCCGACCTAACAATAATAATATAAAGCCACAAAAATAATAATAGAGGGATTCTATGGGGCACAATAATAACAATATGGGGGAAATAGGGGCACAACAATATTAATAACTGGTACAACTACCATAGTAATGGGGTAATCACTAGTGTTATAGGGACCCAACGCAAAGTTATACGAGATTTGATAAAATATGGGATCAAATAATTGATACCACATGTACCTTCATTCTTCAATGTTTGTATGAATATGTACCTCAAAAGGATTTAATAAAAGTAGTGTGGTTTGATTTAGTTTATTTAAAATCTTTATTTAATAAAATGAATCAACATCATGAGATTATATGGATTAAAATTCAGGGTTCAAATTTAGGATTCCAAGAAAACTTTACCAAATTTCAGTTAAAATCAACTAAAGTAAATGTTTAAAAATATTTTATTCGTCCCATGTTCACTAATTTGATTCGTTGCACCCACCTAATTGCATACCCATTGACGATCAGGTTAATTTCTACTATTCAAGTTTGTTATATTAGTGTGAGATGATGGCGACAATTTATCCCAATTCAACGTGGACCTTATTGTACTACACATCATATTGCCATCTTGAACATCCAATAATGAGAAACAAGGACAATACAAAAGTATTGCAGATCCACGACTCCATGGATATTCAAATTCCATAACACAATATTAGTAGTAATTGCAGCAAGAGCTGCAAAGGAATGTCGATAGGAAGAATCAAGAATGTGGAAGGCAATAATGAAGCTAAATATATGGAAAATGAAATGCCATTGAAATTTGATTTTCTATATATCTTCTAAAGGATGTAGTAGGAGGTTAAATTTAAGAAGAATTTTACACTAACATAAATCTCACATAACAATAAATGTTTTTATTGGAATATTTATCCTGGGTTTATTATCTCATTATGAAATCATGAAATGACCTTTTCATATTCAAAAATTGTTTACTTTTATGTAATGAACCCGCTACCTATAAAATCATCAGTGGTACTCATAATGTTCCCATTAAGTTGGATGGTTCATTTTTGTTGAATTTACAATAAGTTTATGTTTATTATCACTAATTAGCTTTAGGATTTGTGTATTGGACTTAAGCATGCTACTGCACTTCTATTTATTTTATGTCATTTGTTTAATACATGTTGCGGTTGATGCAAACCAGACAATAGAATTTGATCCTTCTATGGAAAAGGCATACTTTCTTAAGGGGTAAACATTTTGTTCTAAGTTCAGATTGTGACATGTTTCTCTTTCAAGGTTTGGTGGTGTGAAAATGTAATCACCAATCCACTAGCCACACATGTTTATAGAAGAAATAAAGGTTGATACAAATTCATCAACAAATTTCATTATAATTTAATTTATCCTTTTACCTTATATTATTGTGTTCTTTTCTCTAGAGGAATATCAAACAACTATGGTTGCATTTAAGGTAGGTTATTTTCTTGATGCCAACAACCCAAACTTTAAGACTTGGATGATAACTGTGATGCATGTCTAGTTGGTAAATTGGCTCTACGATAATGAACTAATCGTTAAAAGAGAGAGTATTTCTTAGTTGTAGAAGAGTAATAATCTTTGATTGCTCTTTTTTCTTTAGTGTTTAATCTCCAAAGAATTGTAACCATTAATTGTGGTAAAAAAAAAAATTTAATCTATTTTTCTAGAGGGATACTCTAGTTGTTAATGTTCGCAGGAAATTTCAAAAAGGAAAAAAGTTCATCCTAAATGAACAAATTACCTAGAGTTTTGTGTCATTGTGAACCTTATTTTCACCCTTTATGGATTTAGAAAATTGTTCTACCTGTGTTATTTTTTTAAAAACATTCTTGGATAAAAACTATCTAAAATCTTGCATTTTTTGTCTAGGGCATCCATAGAAAAGCATCCAAATCAACCTCATGTCTAAAAATGCGAATATTTTTCCTAGTGCATAGTTCTCACTCTTGTAGGTTATTTTGTTTGTGTTCTTCTTGTCCGAGAATTGTGAGTGTTTCTACAGGTGAATACTTTTCCTAGTGCATAATTATTCCTCTCAGAGGTAATATTGTTTGTGTTCTTCCTGTCGGATTATTGTGAGTGTTTCTTTGTTGAGTTTCTGTGCCTTTCTAGTTTGGGCTTTTTTTTTTTTTTGAAGTTATTCACTTATAATCTTAAAAGGTATAGTTTCCATTTCTAGTTTTCATGAATACCTTCATGCATCACTGTTTAATAATAAATTTGTATAGATTCATTTTAACTTTAGCTCTCCTAAGATGAAATGTTAAAATCTCTTAAGACTTGATCTGCGTTAAAATAGAACTATGCTAGTTATATTAAAAAAGTATTTTTTACTTTTTTTTTACAAAAGAAAATATTGTTTATGGGATGGCCACATTCCAAGACTATATGGGACCAAGTGGTGGTTTTAGTGAAAATAAGGGTTGATAGGAATTGGTCTTCCATCCTATATTGCCTAGTGTACTAGAAATTGGAAAAGAGGCCATTCCATGCTCTGACCTTAAATGTTTTTGGGTGCTTCTCATGTTCCCAAAATGCCTCCATTTTTTATAAATTTTTCTATGATTGTGAATCTACCAATGTTAAAATTTTCTTCCATTTCTTAGAAATATGTCCGTGGTTCTCCTCATCTCCACGACGCTTTGTTATATTTAGCGCTTTGGGTGATCATTTTCCTTTGGACTTCTTCGATGGGGCCTCCATTGATGGTTCATGTGGATGTGGTGCTATGATCCATCTATGCCCTAATATGGAATATCATTTCTTCTGGAATGGTGGTAAAGGAACTAGCAATATGGCTGAGATAGTGGCATTATGGGGAATTATCGAGAATGTTGTGGATTTCCATTAATTCCTATAGGGTTTCTGGAGACTCTAAGGTGGTCATAGATTAGCTGCAAGGTGGAATTCCCTGGAAGTTCCATCACTTCACCATTGGATGGTCAATAGTAAGGCTATTCATTCCTCCTTCTATGATATATCCTCCATGCATGTGTACAAAGAGAAACAATTGGTCATTGATGTTCTATCTAAGAGAGGGATCACTCTCTATCATGGTTTTATGCCTTTTGAGCTTCAAATTGATGACATTATACACGAAGTTGGCTCCTTCTACTTCTGATCCCCTATTTTGTTATTTTGGGGATGCCTTTGCTTCTTAGTTTGGTCTATCTTTTTCTCCTTTGTCTTAGCCTTGTCTATCTTTTTCTCGTGCCGCCAATGTTCATTCTTAGTGGTCTCCTCTCTATTTTTTGGTCTGGTGTTGGTTTGATCCAATGATTTTCCTACTTCTCTTTGATTTTTCTGTCTATAAAGCCATATGTAATTTCTTATTTGATTAATGACGACCGAAAAAAAAATCGTCTATAAAAAAGAGAAAGTTATATTAAAAAAATATGTAGAAAAAAACAATGACATACATGAGATTCAACAAATCCTCTCTCTTTCTTAGGAATCAAAGTATCAAGGACGAACTGATGTAAATTTTTTATTCTAGGAACAAATGGAATCCCTTACGATAGCATATTTAAGATCTCCCAAATGGAATCCCTTACTATCGTAGCCAACGGAATTGTTGCCCCTATATTGATTTATTAGATAATGGTCTCCGGAATGTAGGATATGAGCAATTTAATTCCACATATAATAATAATAATATTGGTGAGCTTTAGCAATTGAGTTCCACATACAATAATAATAATAATAATAATAATAATAATGGTGAACCTTTGCAACCAACTAAACTTAAATTCACGTGAAAAATTCTAGTGTGTATATAATGCTTTAAATTTTAATATTATATGATGGATATTGAAATATTTGATGTCATTTTGTTGCGGGATATTAAATCAGAGGATAGTTATCAATTTGTACCTGTTAAACTCTTCCAATTTATCAAATAGTTGTTATTTGAATTGGATGAAGCTTAATAATGGTGCATTTCAATCTATGCACATAAAACATAGCTTTTGTCTTTGGATGACTCCTCTAAATCTATTGTTATTCTTATGGTTTTAACATGATCATTGTTTCCTGTGCATAAATGAACATTACCAAAAACCGAAAGAAGTAATTGTTACTTTGTTTTAAAATGGATTTTCTAAAGACATTGCTAATGTTGTGTTTGAGAAACATATTGTGTGTTTTCTCTGTTAGAGGATGATTGGTTCTTTTTGTTTCTTATGTTGTCTATTTAGCAGGGTTAAGGATTCTACTCCAAAAGAACTTTTTCAGTACCATGGGACCACTTCCTAATGTTGTCAAAATGAAGGCCATTGAAAATTATCAAATAAAAAGAACATAATTTGGTGCTTGGCTATCCCAGGATATTGGTTCACAATTTCCTTCATTAACGACATCAGAAGAAGAAAAATTCAGCTGATGGGATTATTTTCTCTTTATGACAATCATGCATGCACTTGTTATTCCATAAAACTACTCGCAATGGCTATTAGGTGGGCTTCTTCATCTTCTATTGCTTCACATTCTTCTTTTAAAACATCAGTCCACATGTTACTACATTCATTATGCCAGTGGAAATATTCTCAGCAAGGATTCGTTGAACATGCATCGGTATGTCAGTAGCCACAGGAAGAGTGGATTCATAATCATAACTTTAGTTGAACCCAAGATTATTGGCCCGAGTAATACTATGTTATGCTTAGGAGTAAAACATGTTGTCGATTTTGTTTGTACATTCCTGAACCTTGAGAAAATCCTCGGATGAGCTATGTACGAGGACGAGGAAATGTGAAGGCATTGAATTGGAATGCACCTGCATTTAGAATGGCACTCAACTGCACCAATTCAATTACGGGAAAACAAAGGGTGAACATCCACCTATGAGTTTTGGATTGTAGCGATGACGAAGAAAATAAATTCCTGTTATTGGTTGGGGTGAACAATGTCTACTCACCCCAAGCCCACAGAGAAAATGCCTATTGGCATAATTATGGACCACATTGATAATTTTGGAGGAGTTTTTAAATGATAAAACTTGTCCCTTATGTTTTTTCATTGACTTCATGATAACCTTTGAGCTTAGCTAAAATTATGCCATCGAGGAATCTATAAAAGGAGAGGAGGGTGTACTTGTGTTTCATAAAGTGTTGTGGATATTCCACTAGATAGTTCCTTCCCCTACTTTATGAGGAAAGAGCTAAGAGACTACTGGCAGCAGGTAGCCAAAGCTTACAAGAAGTGAGGATACATGCAAGATACAAAGCAAGGATTAGTGTAAAGGAGTAATGGAGAGTGTACTAACTATATACATATCATCAAACATCTTTCATCCCACTTAGGATGCCTTGCATCGTGCCTGGTTAGTCATAAGATCATGTTGGTCACAACCTCTGTAGCCTAAATAAATAAGTGGTATTACTCTTGATCTTCTAAGCTATGTAATAAACAAGTGAAAGGGAGAAAGATGCATAGAGGAAACACATGGAGTGACTTTTAGTTCTTGCAACCATGAATGTCGTTGAAGAAAAAATTATATGGCAATGATAAGAAAACTTTCAAGCTACACTAAGAGGCGTATTTCAAAAGATGTGTTTTTTTTCAATACCTAGCCTCAAAAGGGTTATGAATTAGATGGAGTGTTCATGCGCTCCTAATATTCTATCATACCTTGGGTTCCTTGGTCTGCTTATTTTTCTCCTCAGCTCCTTGAGAGTTATCTATCATGTCATCTTTCTTTGTGGCCCCTGAGAGACATAATTGTGTAGTTTCAATGGGCAGTGATTGTTGTGAGATGACATCTTGAGAGGACACATTTACACAGTTTTAGGTAGATGAAAGGCACTACTCTGGGATGAGCCCCTAGGAGGACACATCTATACAATTTCAGGATGCAAGGTAGACTAGGTAGTCAAGGGACAAAACTGCACAGTTTCTGGAGACATTGGGTTCCGGTTAAGGGAAGGACATTAGAGGAAACCAATGTGCAATTTTGAATGCTGAGGGAGATTGGGATTTCTGTGCATTTCAAAATTCCAATAGGAAAGGGAAAATATTGAGGGTTACATATGTGAAGTGCTCAATTTAGGAAAGTTGGATGAGTCTAGGTTGATAAGGAAACTTTGAAATTTGGCTAAGTGTGTGATCAACGAAACTGATGTGAACAATGATAAAACTTGATTATGATCACACACTTGAAATTGTAGCGATACAACATAGACCATCTAGAACATATAAAACATACTTCACTTAATGCAACAACCTTTGTGGCAACTTACGACAAGTGTAGCTCTGATGATAGACTTTGGGAGGATAAAGGAAACACTTGTGTAAGAGTGTGTGAAATGAGTGTGAAACATGTCTATGTGGTGAGGAAAACCCATTCTCATAAAGATTTTCCCTTGAAGTAAAACAAACCTCCCTTTGCATGACAAGCAATAACCCCCATGTCCAAAGATGACACATTGTATGTAAAGATAAAAGAATGAATGACTCTTAAGATTGAAAAGGGGAGCTTGAGATCATCAACTTACCAATATGTGACTAAGGAATGATTTATCACAATATCCATAGTAGGCTATGAAATTTAAGTGTAGGCAAAAATTTTGGAGGGTGTTGCAGCCGCTACAACAGAGCCTACACCTTCTTGCAAGCTTATTTTTCAACGAGTGTCTTGAATTCTACGAACTTGAAGAATGTCTCAAATTTATTCCACCTGAAGAAGATCCATCACTTCCATGAGAATTCATCAATAAAAATGACAAAATATTTGTGTCTGACGCAATTGGTTGTCGAGAAATGTCCATAAACATCATACTGGATCCCTTCTAGGATTGCATGTGCTTTTTTCTCCCGATCATGGAATGTGGATTTTATGTACTTCTGTAATGTGAATGCTGTGCATATATCCTAGTCCTTAAATGCTCCTTTAGGGAGTCCAGTGGTTATTTGTTGTATAACATTCAAGGTACCATGATGCAAATGGCCATGTATTTTGTGTCAAAGTTCATCAACATCGCAACCTGCACTTTCTTCGTCTTAGTGCTTAATGCAATACAGTCTTCCACATCTAACTTATATAGGTTCTTCACACGAACCCTGATCTGCTTCACATGTCCCATGGCTATGTGTCTCAGGAACACTTTTCCTTTGTTGAGTATCACTTCACAACCATGGCAAACCAATCGCTTGGTGAATGCTAGTAGATGGACCCCTAATCCTTTACCTTTACCGTTTTTTACTAGCATCTCGTATTGAAAATTTTAAGATAAAATATTTATTTTCTCTTAAAAAATTGTCTTAAAATCCCCCTTCATCTAGCAGTGCCAAATGTAATGATAGACAAGTTGTCTCTAATCGTATCAGCAGATATGAAAGGGATAGAAGAGGAATTGATTTCCGAGAAATTTTGTTAGTAAATTTTTTCGCGTTCTTCTTAGTCAACTACCCCCACAAAACAAAGAGACCAACAAATTTTTGTATTTATATAAGATAACGTGAATGGTAAGTAAATAACAACCTCGATATAGATGCAAGACAATACTTGCCTGCAAGCTGGCGGACTTAGGGCACACTGTGAGAGCCAATTTTGTAGTTCTTAGATAATACTGTCTTAAATTGATATGTTTGTGTCTTAATTGTTAATTTTATTAAATATGTTTCATCTAAAGTGGCCATTAGCTTAAATATAGAATTTTTCCTTAAAATATTTTTGTCTCAAGCTGTTTTTGTCTTAAATATAAAGTTTTGTCTTTAAATGTTTGTCTCAAACTAATTTTTTCTTAAATATCAAGTTTTGTCTCAAAATATTTTCATCTTAAATTGTTTTTGTCTTAAATATAAAGTTTTTTCTTAAAATAATTTTGTCTCAAACTGTTTTTGTCTTAAAATATTTTTGTCTCAAACTATTTTTGTCTTAAAGTCTCTATATATGACAATTCAATTGATATTAAATTTTAATGTAAAATAAATAAAATAAAAAGTGATTTTTTAAGACAAAAGATTTCTTTTGTCTTGAAAGAATGTCTTAAAAGTGCCCTTGGTGTAGTAGTGCATGTTTTTAAATGCTTCCCATCATGCCCAAGGTTGAAGGAAGTTTATCAAGAGGATAATGGAACAAGTCAATTACCAAAGCATCTATGTTATGTAGATCCATGAGGACCATGGCAGTCTTGTCAACTTGGTATGATGCAAGAGTCTAACTTACAATTTTAAGGTTATGCACATCCATCTCAAAGTATTTGGAACACACCCTTTGCTTGGAGAGCTTGGCCATCTCAACCCCGAAACCAAAGATGTAAACAAGGTTGAGAAGAACCTTTTGGGAGAAATCCACAATATCATCAATATTGTCCTCAATATCCTCCACATCGAACTCGATGTTATCCCTACCATCGACCTCCACCACAACCATAACCCTAACCAGATCCATGTCAAACATCCACTCCCATGTAACTACATGTACCACCATTTCCAAACCCACACAAGGAAGTAGCTCTACCCCCTTACAATGTTGAGGTACAACACTTTCAAATATATTCTATTGATCTCAATGGTATTTACTATTCTTATTAGCTGAGGAAGAGTATTTGAAAAAAGAGATTCTCTTGATGCCATTGAAGGACAACATGCAGAAAAAGAAGATTCAGATGAGAAGAGCAAAGAATCATGGGCTGCAGCTTATGAAGAGAAGACATCAGAATCAACATCATGTGGACAATATTGAGCACAATCAAAAGTAGAAGTAGAATCCACAAACATATGAACACATCGAGCAAGTTACATGACGCTCACCATTAGATCCTTTAAGAAAAAGAAGGTTCAAATTAGAAGAGCAAAGAATCATGGCTACAATTTATGAAGAGCAGACATCAGAACCAACATCTTGTGGACAACATTGAGCACAATCAAAATCAGAATTAGAATCCACAAACATATGAACACATCGAGCAAGTTACATGATGTTCACCATTTGATCCTCTATGTTTTAAGGATAATAATTAACAAAAAGAAGAATATCTGAATAAAATCCATGGAAGAAGAAGATATCCAAGATGATCCAAATCAGGAAGTGGAAGAGGGGAATCAAAACTATATTGAAATATGGTTCCAAAAAAATGTTACGTTGCAACAAAAAACTCTTGTTCAACAATTTTTTATCTCATATCAAAGCATATTTTTTGAGCCTACACATGATTTCATTTGTCATCCTATTATGCAAGTGGCTCCATTGGAATTATTCATACACTTAAAAATGATTTTGTTTTTTTCAAGTAGAGTAGTATAGAAAAAAGGATAGAAAATGAGAAATAAGAGAAAAAATAAATATTAGGTGAAAACCTTCTTTGAGGTGCATGAGATTGGCTAATTGATTAAAAACCTCCTTGGCGTGGTCAATGGGTTGGAAAAAGGAGAAAAAAAAGAAAAAAAAAAAAGATCCCAAGTGAAAACCTCGTTTGAGCTACCTAGGTAGACCTACTAGTTGAAAACCTCATTAAGGCAACTAGTAGGCCTAACACAAAAAAAAAATAATGAAAAAAAAAAATCCTTTTCTGCATATATCTCTCTAATGAATGTAGGTTCTCTCTAACCACTGCAAGCAACAAAAATAAGTTAGCTACCAAAATAAAGTTTATTAAAATCATAGTCAAAGAAAATAAAACTCAAACTTTCTACCCCTTTTCTCAGACGCTCTAGAAGGACCAATTCCATGTCAATCCATCATCCTCATCTCTTTCCACCATCCATCCATCATTCCCAAGATTTTCCTGTTCATTTTACTTGTTGTCCTAAAATGCTACAGGAAGCCTTTGTTTTGCTAGAGGAAGTAAAAATACATAGATGAGAAAATTATTTTTATCATATCTTGAAAACTAGAATCCATTTTATGAGATATTTCATGGGGAGATCCATATGGATGCTGGTAACATGCCCAAAAAGTTTCAAAAAACGCCCATGTAAAATTTTCTAGAAATTCACCTCCATCACCTATAACCATTTTCATATTTCTCAAGATTCGTGCATCCATTGGCCAAGATTTTTTATGAGGAGGTGCATAGGGATGATGTCAACATGCTCAAAATATTTCAGGTTAACCCTATATACCGTTTGAGAGATAGATTGCTACAAGAAGACTGCATTTTCTATAGGAAGATCTTGTAGCATTGCAAGAAGATCCTGTACCATTACAGGATGACTGATAAGAAGCTACAAGGGGAAATCTGATTGGAGAAAGGGGTCAAAATGTCATGTCTTTCTTAGGGAAGGTTGAGATAGATCCCTCTCAACACCAATTTCATCACTCATGCACTCCACCAACAATATATTGGGCACTGGAAAGAAACTTGCACAAAAATTGGGCACTGGAAAGAAACTTCCACACAACAACCATATCAGTCAAAGAATCATCAAGCTATGAAGACCTATGTAGAAGAAAACAAAAGAAATTATCACCTCCATAGAAGCATGGATTTACCATCAACTCAACAACAATATGCACGCCTCTCCAGTAACCATCAGGTAGGTACAGGTATGTAATATTCTTCACGTCTGCTCTTGAGTCTATTATAGATAGAAATTTGATGTCAATGCATGAGAGACGAGGTTTTATAAGATAAGGATGGGTTAGAAACCTCAACCTGCCTCAGCAACCCTAATCACAATCAAACAATTAACCTGTTAGTAAAGGGAAGAATTAGAGAGAAGTAAGGAAACGATTGAAGGAATAACCTCCCCCCAAGCTAAGTGGAAGCAATCTAAGCCTCATACAAAAAGGAAGACACATGGGGAGCCAAGGTTGACAAGTTGCAAGTGGATTTTGCATTTCTAAAGGAGAAAAAATCACTACTATAGGAGAAGCATGGTTGCTATAGGGTACACATACTGTGTGATATAGGAAAAACAAAGATGCTACATGAAGGAAAATGTTGTTGCAAAAGACCTCAATTTTGTGGAATTTTACTCCCAAACCCTAGGATTCGAAGGAAAACACCCAAAGAAGGGTTAAATGCATATTTCTCCATGCCATATGTGAACAAGAAGACTGCAAAAAAAATCATTTTCTTTCAATAGTACAACCTATGGGAAACTTCTCACAGATGTTTACAAATAAAACAAAAAGTGAAATATGGATGTTTCCTTTGAATTGAGCCAAATAAGAAAGGGAATTGCAATTATCTTTGAGTGAGCATCAAATCAGCCTTCCTATAGGAAATATGAGAATGTTTTTCTTTTTTCCTTTGTCATAAAGCCCTCATTACATAGGAATATCTAAAACTTCTAGCAGAAATAGACAATTTCCTTGCCAACTTTGGAAAGTTGTATTGAAGGTTGTGGGTGGTGGATCTAACCATAGAATCCCCACAAGAAAGAAGAAGGAGGATAAGAATCTAATGAGGAAGCAGAAGAAGATGGAGAAGAGGGAAATTAGCCAAAAGAAAAACTCAACGATGAAGAAGGAATAAACGAACAAAGTGTGCAAAAAACAAAAATAGAAGTGCCTACGAGAGACCTAATAAAAACATAGAAATCCAAAGCCCATTAGGAAATAATATAGGCCACAAAGGAGAATACGAAGGCAAGAAAAGGAAAGAAGGCATTCACCGTCAAAATAAAACTCAAACTGTAGTGATGAAAAGAGGCTTTCTAGTTTTTTGCGAAGGCCAAAAATATGTTATAGAAAGGTAAGACGAAGCAATTAAGCATGACGTGCAATTTTCGTCAATATTTGATAGATTTTGTGATGTTATATGTAATTCTATAAGTCTCCTACAGGTTGATTTGTGTTGCTACAGGATCACAAATAAGGGTGTCTTGAGGGTTTCAAAGGTGTCCAAATGGTGGAAACGATAGCTGGAGGTTGGAAAAGGATGTGAAATAACTTTCCAAACCAAAAAATATTCAAGAACCTGTTATCACTCAGGTTGTTCCATGCGTCCTGCAGAGAATACGGCCGAGGTAACCACTAACCAATCTTTTAGCTGCAGGTCCTAGCCTACCTGCAACCAGAGAGGGTTCTCTCTTTGAAGTTTAGCTTTGTTTTGGAGTATTTTTAGGCTAGTTATGATGAACAGGGTTTGGTTTTAAGTTTGTTGGATGGTGATTTCAGACAGAGCTAGGGTGCAAGTATAAAACAGGTTTTTCCATTGGGCAATGGAGTCACTGAAAGTGTAATCGTTGAAAGTGTTTCTTGGTGAAATGGTAATGCTACAGAGCAGGATAGGCAACCTAGGAACAATTTTCAAATCTAGAAATGATGGAATGAAGTAAGGAAATGAAAGGCAATCAAGAATCTTTCATTATGCTGGCAGAGGGAAAGTGTATGAATATTAGGCAGGAGCAATTAAGGATTCCTAAACAGTATTCAAAATGAAAGAATTAGTGCAAACATGAGTAGTTAAGAATTCATATTCATGACTAATCCTGAAGAAAACATAATTCATAGCAAAGATTGAACATAGGGTGCATTCAAACAAATCCTATGCTATTCTTCTTCTCTGTTACCAAGATTATGAAACATATATGAGATTTACGAATATAGAGAACATAAAACACAATTTTAGAATAACTTATTATTCCATAGAATGACACAGGAATTCTGTAACAGGTCCTAGAACATCCAATCCACCTTTAGATGATTCAGACACAGTGAACTTCAATAGCACTTTGTATTAATATAGTCTGATATTTTACAGCGTAGTTCAGAAAGAAAATCACCAACCTCAAATACATTCTGTGGGGAGGTATATATACAAAAGTGAGATAGAAAATATCTACTCGATGAGTCTTCACGCAATAAATTTCATCACCAACTCTTCAGGGAAGTAGATGAAAGAATTAAATGCTGCAGTAATTGTTGGCATGCTAGCTGTCTATTTTGTCAAAGAAATTTGACTTTTGGGAACAATTGAGTCGGCTGAGGCTGTGCCTTTAATTTACCATTGGATGGGCTTGCTATCCTGGTGCTTTGCTCAGTCACTGCTCTAACTTCCATCTGCCTGTTGTATTCATACTTTGTTGGATGCCTGCGTACTCAACTTTGCTGACTTGTAGTTGACCAAAAGTCAGAAGCTGAGAAAGGAGGAAAAGAGCAAAATTACCTGGGAAAAATTTCCAGCATTGCTTGCCACCAATCATCTGGAGGTAGCTGATGTCTCCTTATCTTTATGAGTGTTTCATCAGGCTCTGTATATCTATAAAAATTGGGTGGGACCTCAAACAGATGATTGATTTCATGCTCAATATAAAACAGGTCTTCCAATTTGTCATAAAGGGATTGTCCAGAGGGAGATCTTGCTTCTCCTGAGGAACTGGAAGATGCTGTAGTCTGATTTGCAACATAGTTATTGATTCTGGTAGTATATTGTTCATAGGACAATAATTTTCCAGCACTAGTCAATAGGTTGGGCAATCCTCTGGTCTATACTGCTATTATTTTTATTTTGAAGTCATTTATTTCGGCTTGCATTTCCTGGCACTTTCTTTCCAGAGTCTGCACAAAATTTCTCATGGTCAACACCTTTTTTTGCTGTGAGAATGGTATCTGTTCTACTACTGATGTCTAATCCTGCCAATTCCTCTTTTGTATGAGTGTTCAAGAAATGAATCATTTTATTAGCCTTCTCAGGCATAATTCCCAATGCTGCTCTAGCCCTCTGAGTTTCAAATTGAGCTAGGCCTATCAACTCTATTTGCTCATGTATGGCTCGAATTGATCGCCATTGGTCACTGATTGATTTGCCAATTTTGGCCCACAAAATCTTTTTAATTTCAGCTAGAGTCTTGTCTAAAGCCAGTTCTTTCTCTAAGGCCTTTATTCTGCTATCCAAGGCTTTTATCTCTCTTTGCTTCTCAGCCACTGTCATCTTGGATTTGTCGTAGCTTGCCTCTAGCTTGGCCAACTTTTCTTTGGCCTCTTTCACCTCTATCACTTGAATTTCTTGCTCTTTGACTACTTTCATCATGTCTTCCATACTCATGCTAGATTCTGGTGTTGTTTTTGATGTTGTTGCTGTAGCATTCGTAGTTGATGTAGCTATTGTGGATGCTGAAATTACAGGAGGGATTGCTGCTTCTTGTGTGGGAGGAGTAGTGACAATAGTTGGAGTTGTTTGAGGTGGCTGGGAGGTAGACTCTCCCTGCTTGCCTTGCAATGCTCTCTCCAACTCTTCCTCCATCTGTATTATCCTTTGATTCATCTTCATGAGCAGGTCCATCGTATCATCAACTTCTTTTCCTTGCATAAGTTCTGCAGTTTGAGGGTGGATAGTTGCAAGCAGCTTTTCTTGTTTTCTGAGTGTAGCAATATCATCCTCTTTCTTCTTCATAAGGGCCCTGATGCCCTTGGGATCCTTAGGATCATGCCCTAGATCTACAATAATTTCCTCCAATGTTTTTATTCAGTTATCTTTGGCCGAGGAAGACGTTCTCTGTATATCCAATTGAGTGTTTGTATCTTTTAATGATTCTTTCAGTTGATGGGCTAGCATGGCCTTGTCTGCTAGAGTGGCATAGACCATTTCTCCTGTTTGCTTATGTAGCTCTATTTGATCCATTGGGTGTGTGTCCTTGGAGAGGACTTCCATGTTTGTCTTTATGTAATCTGTAATTATTTTGGGCTATGGAACTTTAGGCTTAAAATGAGTTAGAATCATTTTTTCCTCCTTCACGTCATAAGCTACCATCAATCTTTGTTGTTTAGAGGGTGTTGTTTTCAGGAATTGATCATATAACTATACTCTTAACAATTCATTTTGAGCCTTTATTTCCATGAAAGTTCCTTTAATGCCCGGTGGTGGTTTGCTTTGTTGTCTTGAGGAAGACACCTCTGTACTATGTTGCTTTCCTAGCTCCTGCTGGAATGAGCTGGTAGCTATTTGCTGGCTTGTTTCTCTCTCCTTCCTCAAGCTCTCTATGACCTCTTCACTAATCTCTTCCTCAACTTGAGGATCAATTCTCTACCTTTTGGCTTCAAGTTGTTGTGCTGACCCACATGGAGGTGTGGTTTCTTCCTTGTCTTGTTTCTTACCTCTTTCTTCATTAAGAGGAGTTTGCAAGGCTAGAATCTGTGATGCCTCAGTCTGCTGTGGATGGGCTTGCCCTTGACTCTGCTCTTTGGAGGTGTTAGGCTGTTCTGTAGTTGTTTCTTGCTCAGCCCCCATCACTTCTTTTCCTTTTGTTGTACCTGTTACTGATGTAGATGTCTCTTGGGAAGCTTGTAAAACTGCAGCAGTGGATGTGCCCTATCCAACTTGGTGTAGCAGTTTGAATGTTACCTATTTTTTATGGCACCGAGGGTGTTGAGCTGGTACAATGGTGAACAATGGAGTTGGAGTTGCAGGAGGAAGTGGCATGGTTCGTTGAATTTAAACTTTGGTGGTAAAACGATGTAAAACAACGTGCGTAGTATTCCCAAACGGACAAATGAAAATGAACGAAAAACGGTCGTTTCACGAGTTTTTTATGAAATTTGGGACTTTTGGTACTTTTGGCGCCTTTTGATATGAGGTCATTTGGCGGGTAGGGGGGTACGGCATGATGACGTGGCTACTGACTTGGGCGATGACGTGGCGGAAGACACGTTGGCAGGGCGATGACGCAAGGGGGTGATGTGGCAAGGACATAGGGTAGCGGCAGGCCAACGCGGACATGACGTCACGGTGACGTGGTGCTGACGTCAGGGCTCAAAGGGCGGTTTATGGTATTCTCCCACACCACATTTGGCCCTGGGCGGTATTGGGGAGGGGGCTCCGATCACGTCGTGAGAATAACGCGTGGCAGGGATACGACAGGAAAACCGCCCATCCCCCAGATGCTAAACTTCGGTAGATCGGGGTTTGAAAACGACTTCCCATCATTGGATCTACGACATGGAACATCAGACGGTGGACGGGGCAAGTGGAGCGATAGAAGGTTAGGCGCGGGACCCGCTTGGATACAATGTTTAAATGTAAGCGGGTGAGGGTTGAAAACTTTGGTTAGTGAGGGTTAATGAGGTTATGCGTGGGGATGTAGTTTTAATGTTTATTCAAACATTTAATCAAAACTTTTTGCAAATGAACGCGGAGGGTAGAATACCAAGGGTTATGAACAAGGAGGAGGGGCTATGGCTATTAATTTAACCAAAAGTTAAATTAATTCCTCAGTTTAGGATGTGGAAGGGTTGTTATAAAGTCCCAGATGGACTTCATATTCCCGAATACTTTAAATTATATAGCTATATTGCTATGGGGTGGGGTATTTAGTATTTTTTAGGGTTTTATATAGCTTTTTTTTATTAAATAGGGATGGGTAAGTAACTTAGGAATCTAAATAGTAAAATTAGATGTTAGTATGACTTTATGGAGTGAAAATGTAGGGGAAGAGGCTAAGTTTATGAAGTGAAACTTAGACATATGAAATGTGGAATGAAGATGTTTACAAAAGAAATGTGGCTTCTTTTCACTAAGCCAACTCAGATGTCAACTTGGTATTTCATGAAAATGGAGTGAAACTGGACTTTTTTTAACAAATCCCAAGGTCCTTGAGGGGATGTTAGTAAGTGATCTTTGGGGGGAATGGAGGGGAATTAGTCATGCTTCCATTGTTGTACCACCAAACAACTACCTTGGTACTTGTGTCATTGATGAAATGAGTGCTTCTTGTTAAGAGAAATAATGATCACACACTTGCTTCTGCAACCTCAAACTACCTACCCAGCCTAATACACCTGACATTTTTTCTTCTTTTGGGTTGGGTGCACTTGAACTGGCAAACCCTGAATGTTTTCTTTTCTTTTGACTGCCCTCCTATCTAGATGTACCCTTATCTCTTCCAAGGGCCTAGATTAAGCAGTTGGGCTCCTTATTTCCTCTACCTATTTACTCATCTGCCAAGCTTGAACTGTTTGGACAAATATTCTTTCTCTATTATACAACAGCAATTCAAACATGGCATGGTCTAGATTGAACTATTGGGCCATCCATTAAATGAAATAAGCAACAGTATCTCGACATGGTGAACTTGGAAATAAGATAACAGTGACATTCTGACTTGCCACTTTCTTGGTCTTTGGTTTGGGGTTCATTTTCACTATTTTTTCTGACCAATTGATTTTCTTGCCTTTCGATTATTCTTTTTAAGGCATACCCTCTTTTCATTTTCTTTGTCTGTATATAAAATATGGAACCTTTGCACTATGCAAGGATGAGCATATTTAGCACTTCCACTGTCAATCATGAAAAATGAAACCTATTGGTATAGGAACCTAACAGTGGCTCCACTTGGGGATGGCTTTTCCTGGTGAAAAGCCAAGAACAACAGGTCATATTGCCTTGTTCTTCAATTTTTGCTGTAGTCTGAAACTTCCTTGTCTTGGAGACCTTTGATCTGAATCTTTGTAGCCTTTATGCAGTACTTTTTAAGCTGATCTGTGCAAAAATTACAGCTTTGTCTCTGCTGGTTTCTCTTAGTGCTTATCATTATCTTCCTACTTCCCAAGACTTTCCTCTAATTTCTTGTGGTAAATTCAAAACATACACCAAACTTGGTGTAATTCCTTGACTTTTCTTCAAAATTTGCTTCATTTGGTTCCCTAGCTAACTGCTATAAATGAAAATGCTGAAAATACAAATATTTATGTACAATATATAGCTATGTTGTGTTTATCAAAGGGGATCAAAATAATGTTTGAGCATTCTCCCATTGACTGGGCCTTCTTCAGTATTTTTTCCATCCAAACTCTTGATAAAATAGGTGTTGTTACCTTGTACAGCTTGAATCACAAATGGTCCTTTCCAACGAAAATCAAATTTCTCATGTTTCCCTTTATCTTCCCTCCTGGAGTCCCATTTCAACACTTTATCTCCTATGAAGAAGTATTTAGATTAAGTTCTTTTATAAAAAAAATTCTTGAGTTTATCCTGTAGTACTTGAGTTCTATGATATACTTCTTCTCTTGTCTGCTGCAAGTGAATAGTTTGGTTGATCCTTCTCTGAATGTCATTGGGCTCTGCTTGTATTTCTTGCAGCAACTTGATCACAGGGATTCCTAAAGAGGAGGGGAAAACAACCTCCATTCCATAAATAAACTCATATGGGCTTGTTCCAATGGATATTCTGGTGGTCAATCTATCTGCCCATAGTGCATTGACAAGTTTTTTGTGCCAATTGTTTTTGTTCTCTTCCAGGATCTTTTTGATGATGTTGATGAGGCTTTTGTTGGAGGACTCAGCTAGACCATTACCTTGAGGGTAATAGGCTGTGGAATGACCTAGGGTAATATGGTATTTTTGACAAAAATTGATCATTCTTTTGGACTTAACGGCAGCTGCATTGTCTGTAATAATCTTTTCTAGACAACCAAATCTAGATAGGATATTGGCCTCTAGGAATTGTATGATGAATGAGTCATTGGCTTGCCTACAAGGTATGGCCTCTATCCACTTGGTAAAGTGATTTGTGGTTGTCAAAATCCATCTATGCTAGCCAGAAGATGAAGGGTGGATATCCCCATTGAAGTCTAAACCTCATTGTTGAAATGGCCTTTCAGTTGAAATAGGTTTAAGGGTTAGGGGCAACAGCTTTTTCTTGCCTTCAAAGATTTGGCATTTATGGCAAGACATTACAAATTTTATAACATCAGCAAACAGGGAGGGCCAATAAAATCCAGCCCTTCAGATTTTGTCAGCTGTTGATTTCCAATACAAGTGTCCTCCACAATCTCCTGCATGAAATTCCTTGAGGACTTTGTCAGTTTCATCCAAAGTTAGGCAATTAAGCAAAACACATTCATGATTTTTCCAAAACAACACATTATCTATGACACAAAACCTTGAAGCTTTCATTTTCAAGAATCTATTTTTGGTTCTGGATAACCCTGGAGGAGCTTGGAGATTTAACAATACAAAACATATGTCAGTGTACCAGGGTGATTGTAAGAAGGCTTGATTGATCTGTGGAGTCACCATCTCCTATTCGTTATCCAGTTCATTGACGTCTAGGGCTTGAAAGTTGGTTTCAGTCATTAGTTTGGCTAGCCCTTGTCCTTCTATGAGTTTTGTTGGCTTAATATCAATGTCATATTCTAAAATGTTGGCTATCCATTTGCCCCTTTTACCTTCAATTCCTTCTTGAGTAAGAATATCTTTAACCACCGCATTTGGAACACAGGTAATTATGTGAGAGTACAAGATATAAATTCTGAAATATTTTATGGCCTTCAAAAGAGCATATGCCTATTTCTCCATGATTTGGTATTTGAGTGGGGCATCTCTAAGTGCTTTGCTAGAAAAGGCAATGGGTTTCTCATGTCCTAGATCATCCTTTTGTAATAGGACAACATCAATAGTATGCTTAGATGCAAAGGAAAAGATTATGAAATCTTTATCAAACCTGGGACTTGTAAGAACAGGAGTTCTTGTCAAAGCTATCTTGATTTCCTCAAAGGCCTACTTGGCTTCTATTGTCCATTTGACTGTAGAATCTTTCTTCAGCATATTATTCAACAGCCTTATCAGTTTGGCCAGATTGGGGATGAATCTTCTTAGGAAATTGATCTTGCCTAGAAAAGCTTGTAATTCTTTGATGTTTCTTGGATGAGGGACTTGAAGAATGGCTTGAATTCTGTCCAGATCTATCTTTATTCCATCTTTAGAAATTATGTGACCTAGGAGTTTGCCCTCTTCTAGGCCAAACAATGATTTCTTTGGGTTTAATGATATGCCATATTTTTTGCAAATTAGGAACACTTTTCTTAAATGCTTTAGATGTTCCTGGTCTGGTTTTGAGAAAGCAGTAATATCATCAAGGTATATGACTATGAAATCATGAATTTCCTTAGCAAAGGTTATGTCCATTGCCCTCTGAAATGTGGCTCCTGCATTCTTGAGTCCAAAAGGCATTTTGACATATTTAAAAGTTCCCCAGGGTGTTGTAAAGGTTGTTTTGTCTTGGTCATCTAGGTGAGCTAAAATCTGATTGAATCCTGAAAAGCCATCTAACAATGAGATCCTTGAAGCCCCCACTACCCTTTGTAGGATATGATCCAATTTTGGTAAGGGGTAGTGGTCCTTGAGAGAGACTTTGTTCAAATTTCTCAAGTCAACACAAAGTCTTATCTCTCCAGTTTTCTTTCTAGTGGGTACTAGATTTGAAATCCATTCAGAAAACCTGACAGGTGAAATGATTCCGGCTTCATAAATTCATTTAAATTCTTTTTCAATCATGGGGAGGAGGACAGGATTCACCCTTCTAAGCTTTTGTTTAAAAAGTTTCTGATTTTCTTTCAAGGGTATATTATGTTGGATGACTGAAGTATCATAGGACTTGAGGTCCTTATAACTCCATGCAAACACATCCTGGAACTCTTTAAACAACTCAATGTATTTCAGTTTTTTTTCAGGAGGTAATGTTTTGGAAAGTTTTATCATTTTAGGATTTTCTATGGTCCCAATGTTACAGTCCTCAATTTCTGCATTTAGGGGTTGCATTTTTGGTTTTTTAGGAATGTCATTTGAATCAAACATGTCTTCTAAAGGAGTTAAACCTTTAGGTAGGAAGTTATCCTTTAGTTTGATTACTTCAGATTCTTCCTCAATCATTTCACCAAAATCTGTTTGTTTTAGCTTTTGTAAATTTTTACAGTCAAAGGTTATTGGATGCAAAATCAGATTTGTTGTTTCAGCTGATATATCTGGCTCAACTTTATCAATTTGTTGTTGATCATCAATAGTGCTTGTGTCTATATTTATACTTGAGAATTCTCCTTTCAATGTCAAGAAATTATTTATTTGGGTGTCATTCTCAAATACTTGCCAATTTTTCACATTATCTGGGACAGTAGGTCTGTGTTTGATCTCAGCAGTGAAGTGGTGATTGGGCTGAAAAGGAAGTTTACAAGTGCTGGAAAAATTTGCCAAACTATGTGCATGTAGGTTACGACTTCTTGGAATTTTAGTGAGTTGAAATTCTAAGAAGCTGTTAAGTAATTCAGTTGTTGCTCCTCTGTAAGACCTTAACCTGATATCATTTGTAACAAAATTCCCCTTCATCTGTTGTATAATTAAATCTGAGTCCCCTAGAATTGAAATCTTAGTTGCCCCTACATTTCTAGTCAACTTGAGACCCAACAGAAGGGCTTCATATTCGGCCATGTTGTTTGTACATCTAAAATTTAGCCTATATGCACGACCTTGAGCATGGTCATTTTGCATGTTGTGTATCCAAACACCTACCCCTACTCCTAATTTGTTCACTGACCCATCAAACTCTAAGTACCATAAGATTTCTTGATTAACACTTGCCTCAATAGTTTTGTAGGTTTGCTCAGTGGGCAGGTTTGGCTTTTGTAACTCATATGATATGTCATTTTGGTTAGTTTATCAATCATGTCAACAATCGTTTGGTTTTGGGCACTAGATTGTTCATTGATGCTTTATGTTTGTGTTATTTTCAGGAGTTTGGCCTCAGCTTTGGGACACATGTCAGCATTGTATAAGATAAATGAATCCATTTCAGAGTGAATAGAATAGATGGGGAAGTTTTGGGGCCTTTCTTGACTACTAACCACATATTTCATCAATGTTTCCCAGTACAATATCTTTGGTTGGCCAAAGATTGAAATTGTAGCATAGGACATGTCTAGCTGTAAAGATCCTTGGAGTTTGGCACCCCAAGATCTGGACAAAAGCATGCCATACTTAGGTGGAATGTCAGCTACCACCACATCCATCAAGATTGTCTTGGCTGGATATTGGACTAAAGAAACACAAAGATCTTTTATTAGACCTAGACACTTGACCTGGCTGGAATCAAAGGAGAACAAGTCTTTGTAGGGCCTTGTGATGTCTAGATCTAGCTTTTCCATCACTAACTTGGGCATTAAATTATGGGAAGCACCTGAGTCAAACATTGCATTATGTAATACTTTCTCATGATGTTTAAGCTTAGATAGAATGGAGGAACTCCTCCATCTACTGATTTACCATTGACTTCTAGACCAAAAATTAGTTCTGGTTGATCATCCAAAACATTGACTGCATCCCTATTCTCAGATATTTGTAGTGACCTATTAATTTGTTGTCTGAAAACTTCATGTTTGGCCAATTCAGAGAGAGGAAAGGCTATTTTCAGCTTACCAATTTATGTTTCTAAGTTAAAAGGTTTTTTAATCTGAATCTTTATATTTTGGGCAGCAAGCTTCTCTTTTTCAACTGAGTTTTCATTGACCTTCTCTTGATTATGTATGGTGTTATAAGGTGCATCTGATTTGAAATTATTTTTTGGAGGGTTATCCAAATATTCTATTGGAGAATGGGATGTGAATGAATGGTTTCTTGAAGGCTGTAAGTCTGATACATCTTCCACAGTAACTTCCTTTCGGTGGGTTTTATCAGAGGATTCTGTTGGGACAGCTGTATCCTTTGTTTTATTCAGCTGTTTAGTATCTCTCAGATTGGTAGGATAAGGCACATCTATTGTTTTTCTTCTTAATTTGTATTGTTTATGAACCTCATAGACTGCTACATCATAGCTTTCTCTAAAATCAAATAACTCTCCAGATTTGGTTTGAAATTGGTTGAATTCGTGGGCCTCTTGGTCATCTTGAGTTAAGAAAACTTGTTTTTCGCTATCTAAGCCCATTAAGTTGATATGTGTATCCTCTGTTGGTTCACTTGAGGTTGAGGCCTCTACATAATTCTCTTGAAATGGAGGTCTGATATTCTAATCAGGGCCAGTCCTTCACATTTTGATTTTGATTTTTTCTAAAATTAGGATTTCTAGCCGTGTTGCTTGTTTGACCCTCCCATGATGACTTTCTTTCAATGGTCTCTACTCTATCTCCCAATCTGTCCATTCCTTTGATGATGGCACCTAATTTCAGTTTGAATGATGAAGGTTCTTCTTTGATTGTTGTTCTTCTTTCAGTTCTAGCCCGGTTTCGTTTGGCAATCAGGTTTGTCTCCACACTAACAGCTACATTCTACATGTCTGCTAAGCTGGGAGGGGCTCTTTTCCTCAGGTGATATGCCATGTCTGAATCAATTCCTTCAGGGAATTTGATCAGGGCTAAGTCAGGTGGAGGTCTAAGATTTTGTGGGATGGCATTGTACACATTGTTAAATCTAGCACAATAGTCTTAGACAGTTTCTTGTGGACCCCTTTTTAAATTGTCATATTCAGTTAAAATATGTAAAGGGTCTTTCTTCTTTTCCCATCTGTTTAAGAAGACTTGATGTAGGGCCTTTGGATTGTTTATAGAGTTTGCAGTAAGTGACCTAAACCAGGTCCGTACATCACCAGTTAGACTTTGAACAAAGATCTTCATTCTCACATCATCATCATCAATTTCATAGTTTTCAAAATAATCCTGCATCTTCTTGGTGTGCTGTTGGGTTGTATAGGAACTAGCACCATCAAAATAAGTGATCTTACTTTGATGGTCTTGGGGCATAGCCCCTAGATTTGCAGGTAATTGCAAGGGAGCATATCTATTGGCCATATTTACTGGGATAAATGGGACAACAAGAAATAGTGGAACAGCTGGAAAAACAGGGACGATAGTAGATATATGTGTAGTAGATGGAGGAGTGGAGACGGTTCTTTGAGAAGTGGATGAAGAATTAGGAGAAGTAGGAGTAATATGAGGATGAACTGAAACTTTAGCAGGGGTTGGAATATAGCTTTACTGAACTGCTTCAGGACTTGAAACAGAAAAATCTTGTTGTTGCTCTCGTTTCCTAAGGATCTTAGGGATTAACTTGGGATTTTCAAAAAGAGCTGGAGGATCTGGGTCTGGGTTTGACCTTGTGTAACAAGTTTTCTTCTTTGGAGCTAGCTTCTAGATTTGTTTTTGGTATTTTTCAGGGAATGTTTTATAATCACAGCTTTGAACAATATTTCTCGGGAGATTCTTTTGGAGAATAGGAAGCTTGAAATCTCCTTTGACTATGTTGAAACAGGGAAACTGATTTTTCCCCAGTGGAGTCGCCAATGATGTTATCACACAGGTTGTTCCCTGCCTCCTGTAGGGAATACGGCGTTAACCACTAACCAATATTTTCGTTGCAAGTCCTAGCCTACCTGCAACCAGAGAGGGATCTCTCTTTGAAGTTTAGCTTTGTTTTGGAGTATTTTTAGGCTAGTTATGATGAACGGGGTTTGGTTTTAAGTTTGTTGGATGGTGATTTCAGACAGAGCTGGGGTGCAAGTATAAAACATTTTTTTCCATTGGGCAATGGAGTCACTAAAAGTGTAATCATTGAAAGTGTTTCTTGGTGAAATGGTAATGCTAAAGAGCAGGATAGGCAACCTAGGAACAATTTTCAAATATGGAAATGATGGAATGAAGTCAGGGAATGAAAGGTAATCAAGAATCTTTCATTATGCTGGCAAAGGGAAAGTGTATGAATATTATGTAGGAGCAATTAAGGATTCCTAAACAGTATTCAAAATGAAGGAATAAGTGCAAACATGAGCAGTTAAGAATTCATATTCATGACTAATCTTGAAGAAAACATAATTAATAGCAAAGATTGAACATAGGGTGCATTCAAACAAATCCTATGCTATTCTTCTTCTCTATTACCAAGATTATGAAACATATATGAGATTTACGAATATAGAGAACATAAAACACAATTTTAGAATAACTTATTATTCCATAGAATGACACAGGAATTCTGTAACAGGTCCTAGAACATCCAATCCACCTTTAGATGATTCAGACACAGTGAACTTCAATAGCACTTTGTATTAATATAGTCTGATATTTTACAGCGTAGTTCAGAAAGAAAATCACCAACCTCAAATACATTCTGTGGGGAGGTATATATACAAAAATGAGATAGAAAATATCTACTCGATGAGTCTTCACGCAATAAATTTCATCACCAACTCTTCAGGGAAGTAGATGAAAGAATTAAATGCTGCAGTAATTGTTGGCATGCTAGCTGTCTATTTTGTCAGAGAAATTTGACTTTCGGGAACAATTGAGTCGGCTGAGGCTGCACCTTTAATTTACCATTGGATGGGCTTGCTGTCCTGGTGCTTTGCTCAGTCACTGCTCTAACTTCCATCTGCCTGTTGTATTCATACTTTTTTGGATGCCTGCGTACTCAACTTTGCTGACTTGTAGTTGACCAAAAATCAGAAGCTGAGAAAGGAGGAAAAGAGCAAAATTACCTGGTAACAATTTCCAGCATTGCTTGCCACCAATCATCTGGAGGTCGCTGATGTCTTCTTATCATTATGAGTGTTTCATCAGCCTCTGTATATCTATAAAAATTGGGTGGGACTTCAAACAGATGATTGATTTCATGCTCAATATAAAATAGGTCTTCCAATTTGTCATAAAGGGATTGTCCAGAGGGAGGTCCTGCTTCTCCTAAGGAACTGGAAGATGTTGTAATCTGATTTGCAACATAGTTATTGATTCTGGTAGTATATTGTTCACATGACAGTAATTTTCCAGCACTAGTCAATAGGTTGGGCAATCCTCTGGTCTGTAATGCTGTTATTTTTATTTTGAAGTCATTTATTTCGGCTTGCATTTCCTGGCACTTTCTTTCCAGAGTCTGCACAAAATTTCTCATGGTCAATAGCTTTTTTACTGTCAGAATGGTATCTGTTCTGCTGCTGATGTCTAATGCTGCCAATTCCTCTTTTATATGAGCATTTAGGAAATGAATCATTTTATTAGCCTGCTCAGGCATAATTCCCAATGTCGCTCTATCCCTCTGAGTTTCAAATTGAGCTAGGCCTATCAACTCTATTTGCTCATGTATTCTCTGAATTGATTGCCATTGGTCACTGATTGATTTGCCAATTTTGGCCCACAAAATTTTTTAATTTCAGCTAGAGTCTTGTCTAAAGCCAATTCTTTCTCTAAGGCCTTTATTCTACTGTCCAAGGCTTTTATCTCTCTTTTCTTCTCAGCCACTATCATCTTGGATTTGCTGTAGCTTGCCTCTAGCTTGGCCAACTTTTCTTTGGCCTCTTTCACCTCTATCACCTGAATTTCTAGCTCTTTGACTGCTTTCATCATGTCTTCCATACTCATGCTAAGTTCTGGTGTTGTTGTTGTTGTTGCTGCTGTAGAATTTGTAGTTGATGTAGCTATTGTGGATGCTGAAATGATAGGAGGGATTGTTGTTGCTTGTGTGGGAGGATCAGTGACAATAGTTGGAGATGTGTGAGGTGGGTGGGAGGTAGACTCTCCCTGCTTGCCTTGCAATGCTCTCTCCAACTCTTCCTCCATCTCTATTATCCTTCGATTCATCCTCATGAGCAGGTCCATGGTATCATCAAGTTCTTTTTCTTGCACAAGCTTTGCAGTTTGAGGGTGGATAGTTGCAGGCAGCTTTGCTTTTTTTAGTGCAGCAATATCATCCTCTTTCTTCTTCATAAGGGCCCTGATGCCCTTGGGATCCTTAGGATCATGCCCTAGATCTAAAATAATTTCCTCCAATGTTTTTATTCGGTTATCTTTGGCCGAGGAAGAAATTCTCTCTAAATTCAATTCAGTGTTTGTATTTTTTAATGATTCTTTCAGTTGATGGGCTAGCATGGCCTTGTCTGCTAGAGTGGCATAGACCATTTCTCTTGTTTGCTTATGTAGCTCTATTTTTTCTTTTGGGTGTATGTCCTTGGAGAGGACTTCCATGTTTGTCTTTATGTAATCTGCAACTGTTTTGGGTTGTGGAACTTTAGGCTTAGAATGAGTTAGAATCATTTTTTCCTCCTTGATGTCATAAGCAGCCATCAATCTTTGCTGTTTGGAGGGTGTTGTTTTAAGGAATTGAACATATAATTGTACTCTTAACAATTCATTTTGAGCCTTTATTTCCATGAAATTTCCTTTAATGCCTGGTGGTAGTTTGCTTTGTTCTCTTGAGGAAGACACCTCTGTACTATGTTGCCTGGCTAGCTCCTGCTGGAATGAGCTGGTAGCTGTTTGCTGGCTTGTTTCTCTCTCCCTCCTCAGGCTCTCTATGACTTCTTCACTATTATCTTCCTCAACTTGAGGATCAATTCTCTGCCTCTTGGCTTCAGTTTGTTGTGTTGACCCATCTGGAGGTGTGGTTTCTTCCCTGTCTCGTTTCTTACCTCTTTCTTCATTAAGAGGAGTTTGCAAGGCTGGAATCTGTGATGCCTCAGTATGTTGTGGAGGGGCTTGCCCTTGACTCTTCTCTTTGGAGGTGGTAGGTTGTTCTGTAGTTGTTTCTTACTCATCCCCCATCACTTCTTTTACTTTTATTGTACCTGTTGCTGATGTAGATGTCTATTGGGCAGCTTTCGAAACTGCAGCAATGGTTGTGCCCTCTCCAGCTTGGTGTGGTAGTTTGAATGTTACCTAGTTTTTATGGCACCGAGGGTGTTGAGCTGGTACAATGGCCAACAATGGAGTTGGAGTTGCATGCGGTAGTGGCATGGTTGGTTGAATTTGAACTTTGGTGGTAAAATGACGTAAAACAGTGTGCGTAGTATTCCCAAACAGACAAATGAAAATGAACGAAAAACAGTCATTTCATGCATTTTTAATGAAATTTGGGACTTTTTGGCGCTTTTGGAGCTTTTAAAGATGATGGCAGCATGACATCATTTGGCGGGTAGCGGGTATGGCATGGTGATGTGGCTGCTGACTCGGGCGATGATGTGGCGGAAGACACATTGGTGAGGCGATGATGCGAGAGGGTGACGTGGCAAGGACACAGGGTAGCGGCGGGCCGACGCGGATGTGACGTCATGCTGACGTGGTGCTGATGTCAGGGGTCAGAGGGCGGTTTATGGTATTCTCCCGCACCACCTTTGGCCCTGGGCAGTATTGGGGAGGGGGGCTCCGATCACGCTCAGAGAATGACGCATGACCGGGGTACGGCAGGAAAATCGCCCATCCCCCGGATGCTAAACTCTGGCAGATCGAGGTTTGAAAACGACTGCCCATCATTGGATCTGCGGCTTGGAACATCGGATGGTGGACGGGGCAAGTGGAACGACGGACGGTTAGGCGTGGGACCTTCCCAGATACAATGTTTAAACGTAAGCGGGGGAGGGTTGAAAACTTTGGTTAGTGAGGGTTAATGAGGTTATGCGTGGGGATGTAGTTTTAATGTTTATTCAAACATTTAATCAAAACTTTTTGCAAATAAACACAAAGGGTAGAATAGCAAGGGTTATGAACGAGGAGGAGGGGATATGGCTATTAATTTAACCCAAAGTTAAATTAATTCCCCGGTTTAGGACGCAGAAGGGTTGTTATAAAGTCCCAGATGGACTTCATATTCCCGAATACTTTAAATTATATAGCTATATTTCTATGGGGTGGGGTATTTAGTATTTTTTGGGGTTTTATATAGTTTTTGTTTTATGAAATAGGGATGGGGAAGTAACTTAGGGAGCTACATAGTAAAATTAGATGTTAGTATGACTTTATGGAGTGAAAATGTAGGGGAAGAGGCTAAGTTTATGCAGTGAAACTTAGACATAGGAAATGAATGGAATGTGGAATGAAGATGTTTACACAAGAAATGTGGCTTCTTTTCACTAAGCCAACTCAGATGTCAACTTGGTATTTCAGGAAAAATGGAGTGAAACTGGACTTTTTTGGACAAATCCCAAGGTCCTTGAGGGGATGTTAGTAAGTGATCTTTGGGGGGAATGGAGGGGAATTAGTCATGCTTCCATTGTTGTACCACCAAACAACTGCCTTGGTACTTGTGTCATTGATGAAATGAGTGCTTCTTGTTAAGAAAAATAATGATCACACACTTGCTTTTGCAACCTCAAACTACTTACCCAGCCTAATACACCTGACATTTTTTCTTCTTTTGGGTTGGGTGCACTTGAACTAGAAAACCCTGAATGTTTTATTTTCTTTTGACTTCCCTCCTATCTAAATGTACCCTTATCTCTTCCAAGGGTCCAGATTAAGCAGTTGGGCTCCTTATTTCCTCTACCTATTTACTCATTTTCCAAGCTTGAACTATTTGGATAGATATTCTTTCTCTATTCTACAATAGCAATTCAAACATGGCATGGTCTAGATTGAACTATTGGGCCATCCATTAAATGAAATAAGCAGTAGTATCTCCACATGGTGAACTTGCAAATAAGATAACAGTGACATTCTGACTAGCCACTTTCTTGGTCTTTGGTTTGGGGTTGATTTTCACTATTTTATCTGACCAATTGATTTTCTTGCCTTTTGATTATTCTTTTTAAGGCATACCCTCTTTTCATTTTATTTATCTGTATATAGAATATGGAACCTTTGCAGTATGCAAGGATGAACATATTTAACACTTCCACTGTCAATCATGAAAAATGAAACCTATTGGTATAGGAACCTAACAGAACCCATATTTAATAAGGGGAAGAAGGCAGGCTAATTGTCTCTAGAAACACTATGATTTTTCTATGAAAAAACAATTTTGGAAAAATGAGTGAAAATGGAATGAAGGTTTCAAGGGAGAGGATGTGAATGGAATGGATCTACAAGCCATCATAGTTCACTTGCAAAGAGGAAGGTTAAGTTTTTTTTCTTGAAAGACTATTAAACAATCATGAAAATAACAACTATATTTTTTTCTTATCCTTGAAGAACAGAAAACCAATATTCTTAAGCAAAGGGACTAAGGATTGCACAAGAGAAAGGCCACAAGGGCTAAAGAGTAAGGCACAATTACGTCACTAAGTTACTGAGAGGTTGAACAACAATTTCAACAGGGGTAATGATGGGCCTCCAAATTAGACATAAGCTAAGGTCCGTCTAACCATCCTTCAACACATTAAACCTCTCTTTTTGCATTATATAACCTATTTTTAACTTTAATATGTTTATTATGAAGCTTTATGGAGAATTTCATATTTGTGCCTAATATTATTTATTTTTCCGGAATATTGTGAGAATATTGGGTCGATTATGGAGATTTAGAGGATGATATAATTAAGGGAATTTCTCCCTACTACAATAGGACCAATATTGGATAATAAATAAACAAGATATTTTGAAATTATTGCTCAAATTCTTGGGTTCCAATGATTGAGAAAATCTAGGAATGTGTTCTATGTAAGCTAATGCAGATTCCTAGTGGTTGGATCGAGATCCACTAATTGAGGGATTTTGCAGGGGAAAACTTCACTCTTTCATGGAGAATGCTTCCTAATAATTTTTTTATAAGTAATAGTTCAAAGTTTCCTCCAGGGGTTGATTTTTCTTATTCTTCTTGTGGAAAAAATTTGTATTTTTGCAACTCCACTTTCATTTCTTACAAGGATGTAATTTTATTGATGCAAATGATGAAGATTGGTGCCACGTTCAGCTTCTAAAACTTGGAGTCCTCCCTAGGACTCTGAGTTTACTTTCTCTTGGCCATCCTAGCAGCCTCAGAACCCTTTTGTGTAATTTAATCTTCTTCTTTTTAGTTCTTATTCACATGTATCTCTTGTTCTTCGTTTTCCTATTTCTGCATTTAGTGTTGATGATTTATTATTGTAGCATTGGGTTAAATGGTTGAAGTAAGTTATGTTTCATGATCACAAGCATTATTTCATTCCTAGAACAACTTTGGAAGGTCATAATAATCATTGAGCTACTTGGATTAGTTTTCTTATTCCCAAATCTAAATTTTTAGAAGACCCTTGTGGCAAATAGTAGTGATTTTTTGCTATTTTTTATAAAATGCTAATAATATTCAATTGAGTTTATTCCAGTTGAATTATATCATAAATATATTAAATTTTATAAAAACATTACACCATTGCATTTGCACTTGATTAGGTTAGTCATTTGATAGATTGACTACCTCACTAATTCTCGAATTTCTAGATTTTAGACTAGTAATTTTATGCTATTTTTTAGCATGTGTTAACAAGGGTATTTTGAGTGATTCCACTTGGAATGGAGACCTAAGACATCCTATTCAACAAAAAAAAAACCATATCCAATTTTTATTTATTTTATTTGGTTGTTTGGTGACTCATATATATATTTGTGTAGAAAATTTGTAACTTCGTCTAGAATCCCCTGTAACTTCCTGTAGCACTCTTCGAGCATGCATATAGTTGCCCATATTTTATAAAAACCCTTCATTTTTGTCCCTCAATTTTGAATCATAACCCCTAGGATATAAATAAATGCTTGAGGAGGAAAAAATACCACTTAGGACTTACATTTTTACCACTGCAAAACATCTCAACAATTTGGGTTAATGGACAAATTTATGAATTGGATAATACAATAATGATTTTCTTGATTACCACAGCCAATGGAATTTTTCAATGGATAAAAAATATTTTAAATGTAATGATTGATATTTAGTTCATGATCTCTACTTTATGCAATTATAATAGGTTTTCCTTCCTTGTATTTTCTTTCTTGCAATAGGTTAAGGTTTCCATTTCGAACATTTTCATTTCTTTAGGATTTGATTTCATTACATTGACTCCATTACAAATTACAGTGAAGGAAGGGCACAATATGTACCAAACACATAGTGCCGATACCTTTTAAGTTTTTACAAACACCATGTTGATAATTAAAGTTGGCAACGTTGTGAGTTGTAGCATTCTTGTTGCAATACTAAGGCTCATCAGTGGTCACTCGGATCAAGATGACCATGAATACAATAATCATAATAGAATGGATCCTACTTTACCAACTTGTAGCCCAATATGGCTTGCAATAGTGAAAAGAAAAGACATAAAAATGAAAGATATTTTTTCTTCTCTAATTGAACTGAATTCCTCCTTACAAACTCACTTCGAATTTTATCAATAAAGAACAACCTTTTTGATAGAATAGATATTAAAAACTTAACTTTACAGAGAATGTGGTGGAGTTCTATGTGTTGCAAATTCCATTTGTTTTATCTCCAAAGCTTCCTGCAATAAAAAACACATAGATCATTTCATTTCAAGTGTCGGCACTCCATACAAACACTAGTGGATGTAATATTACCTACGGAGGGAATCATGTTCAGATCCATTTCCTAAATAATACAGTGATGAGTGACCATCTTTCCTTAGTTGATGGAAATATGTTATGTTTAGTATGTGCACATTGTTTTGTGATTAAGATGCTCCACTGCTTTGGATATGATGAGATTATTTCTCCATATATTAGGTTGAAGGAAATTAGGCAAATTTAGTGTTGTTTGGGCCTCTAAATGAAATTTCCAACTAGTTTTCCATGTCCCTGCCTTGCATGTGAAGAAACAAACATGAGATATATCGGAATTCAATATCCTCCTTTGTTTGGATATTCTACCATAAGAGAAAAATATTAAAGTGTGTAGAGTTTGTCAAAGAAGTAGATTTGACAGAAACTTGAAATCCACAAGAGGATAGGTATGGTAGAATACATGTGTCTTTTATGTATTTACTTCCTCATGAAGGTTATCACAAAACAATTACCATCAAGCCATAATGTACTAAATGGATCGAAGTACATAGGGCCAATTTTACCATAGTAAAATTGCTTTCACTGTGAGAAATTACTTAATAAACCACATTTGTTAAGCCATTTATAATCAATCCCATGAAGAATAATTAAACAAATCACTATTTATTTAATTCTATTCTAGGAATAATTAATTAAGCCATTGTTTAATTAGTATTTCTTGTCACATTTGACCCAATGATGATAAATAAACGGATAAATAGATCAATCATTAACTATCTTATTTTTCTCTAGGAAGAAGTAATTAATCACTAATTACTTATTATTCCTAGTCATGTTTGACTAAATCCCATAGGAATAATTAAATAAATCATTATTTTTTTATTATTCCTTAACCATATCCCTTGAGATGATAAACAAATAATTTATTTATTTATTTTTTATGAGAAAAAGTATTTCGGCGTAAATCACAAGAAAAAGCATTTGTCGACGCATTTCGAACCAACCAGTGTGGTTCTAAATAAAAGTTTAAATACTTTTTCCTTGTAATCAAATACAATAAAATATTAGAAATGTTTAATTATAGAGTGGGGTTAATAATATTTTATTATTTCTCATTATTCAAGGATAACCTAATATTTTGTTATAAGTAGAAGGGTTTTCCATTCATTCTTCTTTTTTTATTTTTTTCATTGTTGCATCTCTCATTATTATCACTATCGCACACCATCTTCTTTTTCATTTGAGTTCTCATTGAGCCCAAACATTTTGTTTGCTGGGTTTTACACATTCTAGAGGAAAGAGACTCTATAAACGCTGAAGACATTGAGGATAGCAATAACCCATACCATTGAGGGGGTTGGTAACATTATTAATCCCTTTCATAGGCATTGTTAAATAAAATATAATCTTTCTATATCTGGTTTCCATTGGATTATTGGAGTTAATTGTGCTTATTTTGCTATTCCATTTTTGTATTTAACAATCAATGTGGCATAGATTAGGGCTTTGACAGGTTTTGTTTCTATCATTTGTTGTAGATCTACAATGTTTAACAACTATTTTATTGTTAGGGTTGTTTGTCATCCACAACCTAAAGTAGTTTGTTTTCGCACACATTCAAGAATAATTCTACATAATAAATTGGTGATTCCACTGGGGAACTTTTGATTGTCACTAACAAATTGGTGACTCCACTGCATTTTTAATTCTGATCCGAAAAATTGGGTGACCTTTAGTTTTCAGCTTAGGGTTTTTCTTTTTTAGTCTCTTAATGTTGTTTACTAGCATTCTAACCCTATATTAGTCAAATTTCTAACTTCTGCAAGTTTTCTGCTCAATTCCACAGGTCATACAAACCAGCCGTGATAGAGATGATTTTTTTTTTTGAGACTTGCCAGCCGAGAATGAAGGAGAAGAAATCACACTTTTCTACCACAAAAGTGTGATCTCCCCCTCAACAGGTAAGTACTTGCAATTTTTACCATTTCTGGAATTTTTTCTAATCTGCTTTTGGGTTTTGCCAAGAGTTGTTTGTTGGGTTAGTTGATGATTATCTTACACCTATTACACTTTTATATACTGTATTTTTCTCGTCAAAGTGTACTCTAGTGCCTTTAGGGCTTCTAGTACGCTTCCACCCTTATAGGACTAGTTTAGTTGAGTAATAAGTCTGAGTTTTTGCAGTTCTTTCACCCATATTTTCCAGATCTATACCTTCCTCTTTCAGACCATTAAACATAGGCTCTTTACATCCAATGTTTCATCTTAAACATTTTTTTGGTTATTTTCCTTAGGGTCCCATTGTTTTCCCTAGGTTTCACACCGAGACCCGTATATTTCTGTAGCAGTTTTCCTCAGTTTTTTCTTGTTGCTCCACCATTTTTGAGTAGCATAGTGTCATTTGATCCTAGTCACACTGACACTTAGATATCTTAGCCTTTTTTTGTGTTTTTATTTCATTTCTCCACCAACCAGTAGAGTGTTTGCAAACCCAGTTTGGGTAGGGTTTAGAAAGTTGATTTGAAATTTGTAATTTTAGTTTATTTCAACAATCTTTTTCTTTTTTCAAACACGATATTGGCTTAATTAATAAACACACTTACACACAGATTGTAGACCTTAAGAATAGGGTTCTTGGTTTACACCGCTAAGTGAAGACATAACTTAATTAATTTTTCTCCCCACACACAAACAAAAGCATCTTCTTGATATCCCTTCACCATTTCAGTGTCACTGCTATCTTCCAACCATTGTGTCACCAAGGTGTTTTTCACTGAGATTTTTTGGCCCATCCCTAGTTTCCACTTGGGCATATTACTCCCCCAGAAGGGTTCCACTTCATAGTCCCCTGAGTCCCCATGCTGACTCCTATTTTGGTTGATCTAATTCCTCATCTGATTCTCAGCCTCCTTCACCACATACCATCATCATGCCAGGTCCCACTGTAGGTGTAGGAAACCAAAATTTTGTTGGCTTCGGTTCTACCCCGATGGTCACATCCATTGGAACTGTCTGAGAAACTCTTTTGGCAGCTCCCATGCTACCTTTCATGGTTGTGTTAAGCCTCACAGATTTTAGCCAGTTGATTAATGAGCCTATACGCCACAATGTTGGTTGGCTAGCTATGCCAACTAAGCTCCCCTCTGACATTCCCAAGTTTGAGGAAAATTCTCTGGAGGACCCAACTAATCATGTAAGCTCATTCCATATGTGGTGTTCATCCAACTCCATCACCGATGATTCGATTCGTCTTCAGTTGTTCTAACACACACTCAACGAAGTCGCTGCAAAGTGGTACATTGACTAGACCGCTGCCTCTCATTCAATTTTTGCGACACTTGCTAAAGCATTCCTTTCATATTTTTAGTTACCTCTCTGATTGACACTACTACGGAGCTCTTCACCACATTCCATCAGTCCTCTACCACATGTTCTTCTAATCATGTCCAGGAATGGCATAGAAGGAGTAGCATGTGTAGTAGTCCACCCTTTCAAGACCGTATCTACCTCGATTGGTTTCTTAGGACTCTTTTAGCGCCTATTTCCAAAGATGTCTATGAGATCTGACTTGATTTATGCTCAATCCGATTATTTCTATACCGTTATACCAAACCTCCCCTGTCCTAGTGGTGCTAATTCATTCAGGTCATCTCAAGCGCTGATAGTATCATTGGATCTATTTCGTATCCTTCACCATATACTTAGCAGAATTATGGTTATCCTATGGGGCAAACAAGTTACTCCAAAACTTATGCCCTACTGCCATCAATGTGTATTGAGTATAATGAACATCTTATGCTTTTACCCAATCACATCAAGAAATGCCATGTCCAGATAGTGCTCAACCTATCAAACATACTGTTGGCTTATATGGGCCTGACCCAAGTTTGGAAGAGTTATTTAGCCAAACAAATCTCACAGCTACCAGCCCTTTCGGAAATAGCTCGTAGAGTGCGGACTGAGGTCTCAGCCAAGGTAGTAGGGGAGGGTGCTAGAACTAGGTTTCCACACCCTATGGATGTCTTTCTATGGTCTAGAGGTTTCGCGCACTAGTTTATAGCTCTGAGCTGCTCAGTATTCGCATAGATTGAGCTTGAGTATATCTTTCTTATTAGCGAGTTATTCTATTAGATGAGGTGGTTATCAATTACCAAGGTGTTTAAGAAAACATTTAACAAACAAAATTGATTCACGTATTAAAATAAACCCATATTTATAATCATTCCAACCATAGTAGATAAGGTTAAATGGATAGTATGAAAGTTCAGAAGAAACACAGAATTCCAAAAGAAACTTATCTTTATTTAAACTTTGCCCTCAATACATCCAGATCCGTCTTGCATACTCAGTTGCAGGGGTCTACGCACACAGCTACGGACATTCCAGGCCTATGCGAACACAGTTGGAGAGCCTCTACCTACTACCCCAATCCCTCGACTCAGACTTATAGACACTTTCTAAATATATTTTTCAAGAACCCATTATATTTCATATTCCCCAAAAGAACTGCCTTTCCTTCATCGAGTTGCGCTCTATTTATACCCTTCCTTAGCCCACGATCCCTACGTGGGCCGACTCTATTTATATTTCTTTACATTATTTTTGGGCGGACTACCCTTTCACTCAATACTACGATAATTCGCGCTTCACATACTTTGGAGTTTTTACAATAATTTAATCCTACTTTTTCGGCTTTCTGCTGCAAAACTTGTTTTGCGAGACCTCTGTTACTCAACAGTCCCCCAACATAATCATCGTGACTCATCCCAAGTTACTCGTTGGCACGGCTAGATGCTCTGCCTTGGATTCATGGTTCGCCTCCCTGTGAGTGGCGCTCATCGTCCTGTTGCTCCTTCATTGTTTCCTACAACGCTTTGTCTAGCTCCTGCTTCGGTGTTTCTACCACATATCACAACCAATGATGCTCATTTTGCTCTACTCATTTAACATATAACACCCCGTCAATGTATTTTAACACGAGCAGGGGAGCGACATATGGGACCTCCTGGTACCACCGCAGCCACTTCCGACCTTTTTATCCTTTCTTTGCATTGTTTGCCATAACTTATGTTGAAATTTTGCAAGATTGTTGTTGTTGTCCGCAAGATCCCAATATTTGAGGGACATAAGAAATGATTTATTAACTACATATCTACATGTGGTCACCATCTATCTATCATTTCGTTGTTCTATTGTAGTACATCGTCCTGCCCTTGGGCGAGGTCATAGCATCTGGACCAATTCGACTTCATATTCCCTCTTTTTTGTTACGTCCCCTACTAGTGATGCTATAGCTTGTGAGATGCCTGCAGCTATCACCCTCATAATCCTTAGAAAGTCCTATTGCTCTATTGGCCAGATTACTACCTGTGGGTACATGCCTTATGTAGAGATAACGAATAGCTCCATCTGTGTTTCGGAAGTGTAGGCCACCTAATGGATTCCCCATGGTGATTTATAAGTCATTTTAATTTCAAATGCACCGATTGTTATATGTTCCAGTTCGTGTAGACTATTTGTGTAAAATCGGTGGCAGCTTGTTCCATATCTCGTTCATACTATTTCTTGTAATTGCCTGCCGCCCACCCCCTTTTTCCATGATGCAGACATCTTGTCGTGAATACTGATATCGACGGTCATCATTCCTTTTATCAGCACATTTGCGTGAGCCTTCTCATGTAACCATGACCCTTGTGTGTGGTCAAATGTACGGGCACCATAGCACTTGCACATCTATTTCCTAGGCTGCTTTATCGTCCCTCGCTCTCTTGCAACAAGGTGGAGTGGTGAGACTATCTTCTGAATGGCTAGTCAAGCAGCCAGCCCGCCCGTGTAGAGCTTGAGGCAACTGCCATTCACTCTTCCTGAGAAGGGGTCTCCATTGAGTTTAGCCAGTGGAACCACGCCCCCATCAGTGACTTCTTTGATGACATAGGGTCCCAGCCAGTGCATGCAGAGTTTTCCTGGGACTTTTTCAAACTTACTATCATAAAGCAATACTAGATCATTCTCCTTGAAGGTGGGCAACTTGATATGGCGATTGTGCCACACTTTTTTGCACTGTTTCTGTACCTGTTGATGGAATCTAGCCAAAAATTGTTTCTCCTCTAATTCTTATAGCTGTGCAAACCTCTCTTCGAGGGCCTTGCAGTCTGCCATACCTGTGATTGTCGTGATCTGTATACTAGGCACAATATATTCCATAGGCATAATAGCTTCCTTGCCATAGATTGAGAAAAACGGTGTCTGGCCTGTCAGCTTCTTGCATGCCATTCAGTATGCCCATAGCACAGTAGGGATGCATAAGTCCCAGTCATTGCCTCACGTATTACAAACCTTAGTCAATGCGGTCTCCAAAATTTTGTTGAAGGCCTCGACGATCCCATTTGCTTGCGAATGGTATGGCATACTTTGTTGGTGATATATTTTAAATTCCTCCATGAGTTCGCTGATTATTTCATTCAGAAAATGCATTCCCCTATCACTCATGAGAATTTTGGGGTAGCCAAACCTGGTGAGGACATTCTTGAACAAAAATTTTGCTGCTGTCATAGCCATGCAATCCTTAACTGGCTGCACCTCGGCCCATTGGGTCAAATATTGGGTCACAATGATGATATAACGCGCGGCCATCTTTCCTCGCAGTTCAACGGGCCCAACAAAGTCGGTTGCCAATTTCTCAAATGGTTGTAGTGTTATCTGTGTCTGAAGTGACATTTCATCTGTTCACAACGGTTTGCCCATTTTTTGACATACAACGCAGGCTCGACAGTATGCTTTTGAATCTTGATGTAGAGTAGGTCATCATAATCCAGCACGAAGAATCTTCTAGGCTGTGGCATAGCCTGCATAATGTCTGCTAGAAACCCCTCCATGTGCTTCGACCAGGATCTGTCCACACTCGAATTCTGGTACATATCAACGCAATATTTCATTGTTACCCATCTTGTAGGGGTGGCCTACAATTACAGTAAAATATGTTGTGTGTATCACTAATTCCTTCTTTTGCTAGACAGAATACCCCTGCGGCGTAGTGCTCGTAGTTAAAAAGTGGATAATATCTTCAAAGTGACCATCTGTAACATGCATGACATATAACTAGGCATTCAGGAGTCCATCCTCTAGATTTGTTGGATCTTTACAAGTCTCAATTCGAGACAGGTGATCCAGACCGACATTGAGACATCCTGATTTTTCAACAACCTCAAATTCGTACTCTTGAAATAGTACCAACCGTTGACATTTGTGCCCCCCTAACACGAGTTTATTCACTAGGTATTTGAGCGCAAAGCAATTAGTATACATCTTAAAATGTCCGTCGAGCAAATAGTGACATAAATTTTGGAGTGCAATCAGGTGATCAATTCCATCCGCGCCTTCTTGAGTGATTACCGCACCCAAAGTGATACATGACGCATCAACATGTACATGAAATTCAACGTCCTACTTTGGAAAGACCAAGATAGGGGCAGATGCCATCTTTTCCTCAAGTGTTTCTAGGTTTTTGTTACATTCCTCGTTCCAACAATATGTAGTATCCTTCTTCAGTAACTGTTCCATTGGAGCTGTGATCTAGGCATAGTTTTTATAAACTTCCGGTAGTAGCCCTTCTATCCCAATGTAGCGCATAGCTGCTTCACACTTCGTGGTGCTTGAAAATTTAGTATGATAATGATTTTTACCAGATTCACCATTAGTCCTTGCTTACAAACCACAAGGCCTAGCAAGTTCCCGAAAGGGACGAGGAAAGTACACTTCTTTAGGTTGAGTGCAATCTGGTGCCGGTGGTAGGTATCCAACATCAATCGTAAAATCGTGGCATGTTTCATAACCAAGCCAAATATGGTCCAGTCATCTAGGTAGACTTGTAAGAGCTTTTGGATAATTTCTTTGAATGCAACTACCACAATACAGGAAAATATCGCCGATGCATTGTCCCTTTCATCATTGTGCACAGGTTCTGTGCAGTGTGGTCCTTCTATTAGATCTAGCAGAACAACTACACGGAGCAACTTATTCTCAAATATCATCTTCCTCCATTTGAGGTCAATAAACCCATTCATGTCAATAGCCGATTCGACCCCTAGGAATGCAAGGTATGGGATATTTTCGTCCACAATTTAAATAACTTCGAAATCCATCCGGGTACTTGCACATCAATATCTACTATAATTCCTTGCAGCCTTCCCATGGGAAAGATCTTTTGCTGATTAGCCATCCGCAATTGGACAGGAGACCATTGTAGTGCAACCTTACCCATGCACTCCCAAGTTTGTTTAGGTAATACGTTTTCATCTGAGCCTAGGTCCAAAATGACCTGATCCATCTCATAGTCGCTAATCTCCACCATTAACCGCATCTCCCGACCCATCTATGATGCTTGTCTTCCTACTTTCTAGACTGCGTGAGGTTCACCCCACCTCGTGCACCTATTAGTCACTTCCTGTAATCCTCTAACTACCCTGTTGTCATGAAGCAGTTTTATGCATGTCTCTAAAAAGGTAATCATCATCGAGGGATCCCTATTTGGCTCAGGTGGATCCCTACTAGCTCACATATAGACGCCTGTGAAGCTTTCCCTAGCTTCCATATTAGTTTTACCATTGAATCTCATGAGATGTGCTCTTGATTTTCTTCATTTTCTTTTAGTAGTTGTGTGGGTGTACAATTTGCCTTCTTACAAAGAAGTTTTAGCATTGTTAAAGCCTCACTGTTTTCTACTTCTGTTTGGGCATGTTGGTTTTCCATCTTTATTTCTATTCGATTTGTCGTTTCTTGAAGATTTTTTATTTTGTCAGCCTAATTTTTGATATCATTAGCCTGCCTCTTAAGCCTCATATGGAATTCATCTAATCTTTTACTGACCTCATCGTGGTTGCTATTTACCTTATGCTCTGTGTCAATCAATTTTTTCTGAAAATCAACCATCATCATTGACATTGAGCGAGTATGTGGAGGCGTGTATTTATCTACTAGCTTATTATTATTTTTTTTACTAATTAAATTAAATTAATTAATTTAATTATATGACATAGTTTTTTTCTAATTAATTAATTAAATTCATGTTTATATATATAATTATATTAGATTAAGTTATATAATTTATATAAATATATATATTATATATTATATATAATATATATATATATATATATATATTATATTTATATATTAATGTTATATAATAATATAAATATATATCTTATATATAATTAACTAAACAGGTACATTGATTGATTGCTGGACTTTCAACGGTTCAAAAACTTGAAGAATATTACCGCATATGTGATCGGATGGCAATATTTAATAGGGAATGGTGGAGCCACGAATGACACACGACAAGGAGGCAACAGGAGATGTGGAGGGACACAGTGGTAAAAAAGTTGATGGGAGAGTAGCATGGAAGGGGTCGTGGAACAAACGAAGTGGCGACGAGTTAATGGTGGGAAGAAGTACAACAGAATGGCAAGGAATATCAGATGGGGTTGATGAACAACAACTTGGTGAAAGATGACCGATTGCAAAATAGCAAAGAAACTGTGCAACGGAGTGTCCAGAGAACCGACCAGCTCTGATACTAGATGGAGTAGAAACTTCTTGATAAATAGCTTTATTTGTATAAATATTTTATTAGAAGATGAATTAATGGATGATGAATGTTTAGAATGGCGTTCCTCGCTTATATACTACCATGGGCACCCTTTCGGAAAGGGCATGATCTTATGATTGTGCCCTTTCATATAATTAAACCTAAAATTAAATAATAAATCTAAAATTAACTAATTTTTTACATAACACACAATCCCCTTTGTTTTTCTATGTCACTTGTCAGACTAGGCAGTAACTCCTCGAAAACATCTTATTCATATTCATTTAGGTTGGTCATTATTATATACATGAGGGAGAGACTGCTCACTTCATCTCTCGGTGACTATTCATATTTCTTATTATTTATTTACAAGAGTTACACTTATTCACCAAATCCTAATGATTAGGTGTCAACATTCCCCCCCTTAATCTAAAGGGATGTTGGTGAGTCCAAGCATCGTTCTAAAACATTCAAGCTTTTCTCTTCTAAGTCCTTTGGTGAAGATCTCTTCAATTTTCTCATTAGTGGAACTACAGTGGAGATGGATTTTTTTTTCCTCAACATGATGTTGAATAAGATAAATTTATTACCAAGGTATTGTCAATCATGAGTGGAGTCGATTTTTCTTGTTTTACCTGCAAATCTTCAAGAATTTTCCTGAGCCACACAATTTCTGCTGCCACATATTCTGCTTCTATTGTTGAATCTGCTGGAACTGATTTTTTGTGTGATCTCGAGGAGATAGCTCCTAATCCAAGATTCAGAGCATAACCTGAAGTAGATACCCTAATTTCTTTATCTCCATTGAAGTCTGAATCAGAGTATCCAAGCAAGTTGAAGTCGTCCACATGTGTATAATTGATTCAAAAGTCTGGAGTTCCCTTCAAGTACCTTAGAACTACTTTTGTAGTAGACCAATGTCCCTCACAAGGCTTTTGCATAAACCTGGAGAGGATTCTAACAACAAATGAAATGTCTGGTCTGGTAGTAGTTAGGTAGTTGAGACTTCGTACAAGCTGTCTATACTTTGTTGCATCCTCAAATTCTTTTCCTTCAATGAATGTGAACTTTAAGTTTTGTTCCATAGGAGTAGTAAGAGGATTGCATTTTGTCATGCCAAACTCGTTCAATAGATATTCAACGTACTTATTTTTGGAAAGGAATATGGACTTCGGATGTTGAGTTACTTCAATACCAAGATAGTAATTAACATAGCTCAAATTAGTCATTTCAAAACCTTTCTTCAATTTCTTCTTTATGGATGCAATGTGGCTTTCATTGTTCCCTATCATCAAAATATCATCTACATTTACCACAATATATACAACTGTTTTGCCAACATTCTTTACAAATAAAGTTGCATCATCAATTCATAATGTTTGAAATTGAGTTTCAGAAGATGCTCAGTTAATTTTTCATACCAAGCTCGCGGTTCTTGTTTTAGGCAATACAAGGATTTCACAATTTTGAATACATTATGTTCATGTCCTTTCATAGTAAATCCTTCAGGATGGGGCATTAAAACATTCTCTTTTAGATCTCCATTCAATAAAGCAATTTTTACATCCATTTGATGGACTTCCCAACCGTTCTGAGCTGCCAGGGAAAAGAGTGTTTGGATGGTAGCCCATTTTTCTTTGGGGGAAAAAAGCCCCTCATAATCGACCCCTTCCTTCTATGAAAAACTTTTTTACACAAGCCTGGCTTTATGCTTGTCAAGTGAGCCATCAGCTTTATACTTGTTCTTGTAGACCCACTTGTAGTCAATTGGTTTGGTTCTTAATGGAGGATCAATCAGCTTCCAAGTGACATTCTTTATCAGGGCATCATACTCCTTTTGCATTGCTTCTTTCCATTCATCATGAGAAGCAGATTCTTTGAAGGAAGTTGGTTCAAAATATGTAGACAAATTCAATTCAAAATCAAAAGAAACATCCATATCAATAGGTGAATCAAAGTCATCTACATCACCTCCATTTTGCTGGTTTGAATTTCTAGTTCCTCTCTTTCCAACCTCATCAGGATGAGCACTTTCAAGTGCCTTTATCAGCCACTTTGGAGGACCTCTCTTAGATGGTCCAGGCTACTCCATTGATTGAGTAGGGACTGGATCAAGATTGACTCTCCCAATTCTATCAATCACATCACTTAAAGTATCATCCATTGTTGGCACTTCATGTGGGGGAGAGAGTTCTTCAGAAGAAGATTCCACATGTTGATCTAGTATAGGAATCCTCCCTTTAAGATGTGGAACCTGATTATCAAATTCTTGAAATGATTTTTCAATTGTGAATCTATCCAAGTGATCAAGTTGCCACTCAACAAAATTGTCAGTTTTGGATTATTCAAGAAAGATTACATCTCCAAAAACAACAAACTTTTTATTGACTTCATCATAGAGACAGTATGTTTTTGATGTGTTTGAATACCCCAGGAAGATACACTTTGGACTTATTGTACCAAGTTTGTTTCTATGTACCTTTGGTATCAAGGCATAACAGGTGGAACCAAATACCCTGAAATGATTTACCAAAGGAACGTGCCCATACCACATTTCATATGGAGTCTTGTTTCTAATAGAATTAGATGGACATATATTATTTATATATACAATACATAGAACTGCATTAGCCCAAAACATCAACTTGACATTTTTTAAAAACATCATGGAGTGCACCATATTTAAGATTTTCCTACTCATTCTTTTAGCTACATCGTTCTGTTGGGGATTATACGGCATAGTTGTTTGATGTTTGATCGCACATTGGTGAAGATAGTATTCAAATTCATTTGAAGTGTATTCTTTTTTGTTATCAGTGTGAATAAAGCCACTATGAGATTGCGCGTAATTTTTAATCCATTTATGAAATTTCTTGAATGTTTTAAAAGCATTAGATTTGTTTTTCAATAAATAAACCCAACACATTCTGTTGTAGTCATCAATAAATGTCATCATATATTTATTTCCATTTGCAGAAGGAACAGGCATTGGACCACATAAATCTAGATGAATGAGTTCAAGTTTTCTATGTGCTCATGAATGTGAATCATGAAGAGACTGTTTGTTATGCTTTCCTAGAATTCAAGCATCACATTGCTTAAGTTTCCTAGGAATTGTAGGCAAACCAGTAACCATTTTTCTTCAACAAGTAGAGGCTATCATAGTTCAAATGTCCAAATCTAGCATGCCATAATAAACTTGATGGAAGTGTACCTTCTTCATAATGAGCATTATATGAGAAATGTTGTGCACGAGCAGAGGTACCTTGTAGCTGGAGAAGCCTTTCTTCTTCTATTCCCCTCATGACAAGTGACTGGTCAGACGCTTTTCTCACCTCAAGCTTGCCATCAAACATATGAATGGAGTGACCTTACTAGCGAATGTGGACCAAGGACAACAAGTTTCTCTTCAGCTGTGGGAGATATAGAACATGATGAAGAAGGAAGTCTAGAAGACCAGGCAATTTAAGCTCGATTGTGCCAAGTCTTGATGGCTTGATTTTTTATTGGTCTGCAAAGTATACCACTTCATCAACATTGTCAGTAAATTCCTCGAGAAAATCCTATCTATGAGTCATGTGGCAAGCTGCTCCTGAATCAAGCAACCAATCATTTTTCCAAGAAGAAACTGAAGCATTAAATAAATCTTCATTTTCTCTGATATTACATTGTGCCACAACATAATGAGCGGATTCAAGTGCTTTACCTTTATCTGTGTCATTATTTTTACATTTTTGTTGGTTTCATTGCTGCTCAAGTTTGTCCCAAGATATCCTACATGTAGAAGCATCATGTGCTGCATGTATTTTGTAGCATATGCAGTGAAATATTCCTTTTCTCCTTGAGAGTGTCTTCCCCCCCTGCCTCTGAAATATCTTCCTCTTCCTCTTCCTCTTTGACCACCTCTTCTTCTGGAAGAATATTGGGCAAGATTCTTTTCTTTATGATAAAGGCACACAACCTCTTCCAAAGAAGATATGGTTGAATGCATCGTAAAATTTGAGTGCTGTAAAAATACTTCTGCTAGCAAAAATATGTGCTTTTGTGGAGAAAAAACTTCTGCTACTAAAAAATTGATTTTGATATATGATATATGGAGACAAAGGTATTATACCATGGAGAAGAATAATTTATCTTCAAAGCTATCTCAATCCAAATTCACAAAAAATATCAAAGATATATGTGAACAAATTATTTTCATCTTCATGGCATCTTTGATACAAAGTTTCACATCATCAATCATTGTCTATGCCGTCAGACCATCAAAAGCTTCAACACATGTGTTCTTAATGGATTTCAATCATTAAAAAGGTCATACCAAATGACAACAATATTTGAACATTTTCAAAATTTCTAAGTCTCCACACTTTTCTTTATGATTCTCAACAAGCTGGGATTATTTCCCCTCTTTACATTTCCTAAGGCAAATTCGAAACCTTGTATTTCATGTACCTACGACTATAGTGGTGAGGTCCATTCTTAATATATGCGAACGCTTCATAATTTACACCCGTTCCTTATCATTTTATTTGAATCCCATGGTGTAAATAATAATGCAATTTCCTAAAGCAAATTCGAAACCATGTCCTACGATAATAGTAGGAAAATACCACGAGTTACACAGGTGGAAAGCGTGATGCTAGCTCATACTTTCGGAAGGACGTGCTTTACCAAGAAATAGTCCTTCTTCCAGTGAGACATCTGTGGAGAATTTTGTAGCTACATTGATAGCCTAATCACATGTTCATCGATTCTCCCACGACATACCATAGCTAGTGGGTGCCTCAAATATCCATGTACGTATTTGCCAAACCACCCTCCACATGTGGGTAGGAACATTCAATTCCAAGTGCACTTGCTAATCTCTTTGTTGCGGCCTCTTTTATTTGTAAAACACATAGGAGGAGATACACAGTGATGGAGGTGGTGTGGGAAAATAATGCGGTGACAGATGGAGAGAGCTTAGACCAATACAGAGAAATACAGAAACAAAAGGACAAAGAATCAACTAAACTGGAATTTACTACACAAAAGCTAAAAATGGCTCTAGATAGCAATATCAATTGAAACATTGTATCAATTTAACGGGTTAATGGCTAAATTCTCATATCACAACAGTTTGTAATGGAGGTGGAGGATATGCACTGTGGAGATGGGAATTTTTTTTTATTGTGAATGTGTCCATAGCCATCGCAGACCTGACATGTATGTTTAGGGCATGAGAAAAATATTAAGCAAAAATGCTCATGAAGAGGAGCAAGTCAGATCATAGAGGTGTTTCTTTACACAAGCAATGGCGGCCACTACAATGGAACGGAACCACCACGCTTCAACTATGCCAGATTATGGTTCCACAACTGTTCAGAGGAAATATAAAACACATATGACACTGTATGGAGAAAGCTTCATGCAACTGACACTAGGTAGAGGTGTGAGTTCTGCAAAATATGCAGAACATAGGCAAGAAACTAACACCAGGAGTTACACAAAAGCTAATTTCAAGAGCTGGTTCCAATACCATGTCAGACTAGGAAGTAACTCCTCAAAAACAACTTATTCATATTCGTTCAGGTTGGTTTTTATCATATACATGAGGGAGATATTGTTCACTTCATCTCTCAGTGACTATTCATATTTCTTATTATTTATTTACATGAGTTACACTTATTCACCCAATCTTGATGATTAGGTGTCAACATCACTCAAAATTATTTGTCTCCACCTCCATATTTGGTTTTTTCAAAAGAAGTATAGGCAATATGACAAGGGGGTTTATGAGAAAAGAGCCCACTAACTCCAATTGACTCCATGCACACCCTCAAGTGGTGGAAGTATTCACAAGGGAAAACTGGATGAATTTCTTTGAGAAGTTTAGAGGGTTTGATGATGAAATTTCCCATGAATTTCCTCTCTCTCTAGTCCCTCACACAAGAACTCATGCTACTGTAACCATTAGAGGCCTCTTCATTGAAGTAACCCCGGAATCATTAGTATGGTCACTACTCTTTCTCTTGGGCTTCCTTGGAGTAAAGATGAGAAACTAATTGGCCAGGCTGCTAAGATGAAATCTTTCCAAGATAATGAAAACCCTGTTGAAGACAAAAATTGGATTGGGAGGGCTAGTATACCATATCCTTGGGATGAGGTTAGCTACCAAGTGATCAAATACATTTCTTGTTAGGGGAGGCACAACATTGTTTATGGATATCATTTCAGAATCCTCCAAGAATTGAGATATGGCATGGATATCCCAGCACATCAAAAGCTCAGTATCACTTACTTTCTCGTTCATTCCCTCATTGACTCCAACACCAAGGTACAAGCAGGAAATTCATAGCAACTAACTCACCATGGCCTAATCAAGATCCTAGTATAAGAAGCCTTGCATACCTTTATATTCCCTATAACATGGGAAGTTTTCAGAAATATTACAGCAGAGGATGACATCAACGCATTAAAGTATGATGTCAGTCCTACTATTGGTGAGGAGGGAGAACAACAAGAAGGAGAAGATGAAGCCGGTGGTGACATAGCAGAGCAAGAGAGGAAGGAGAAATTAAAAGAAATAGAGGAGGAGAGAGTTGAAGAGATAGAGCAGGAGGAATAAAAAGAGACAGAAGAGGGAGAAAAGGAGGCAGAGAGCCCAAAGAAAAGAGAAGATTCCTGTGAAACATGGGAAAGAGAAGAAGCAAGTGCCCTCACTACCCTCAATACACTAGTCAAGCAGAAGCCAAATAGGAGGAGAAAAACCTCCATGTATTCCAGGGCAAGGAAGAATACCAGAATTAAAACAGGCAAACCTGAAGCCTCATCAAAGACTCCCATTAACATTGAATATTCACCATCTTCCAAGGTGAACGAATCTCCTTCCAAGACACCCATAACCTATGAAAGGGGGACTCCAAGATCTTCAACATGGAAGGGATAGACAATTTTACAAGAACCCAAGCCGGACCTACAGGAGGCTAAAAAAGTCCTACAGGAGACACTGTCCAAACTACAGGAGACACAAAAACTTGAGGAAAAGATAGGAGGATAGCCAAAGATGAAAGAAGAAGCACAAGAGCTACAGGAACTTGACACCCAACCTAATATTTACTCCAATTACAAACTACTTAAGGAAGGCAGGATAATCCCACAGAAATTTTCAATTCCACTATTTTTCGAATTGGAAAAAGAGAGAGTGAGAACTCATAGGTGGATACAGATAGCCAAGTCCAAAGGAGCCGAGGATATTGGCCACATGGAAAACAAACTTAGGGAAATGGGTAGGGAATTGAGTGCTCTCAGAGACAGAGAAGCCATTACAAGAAGCCACCTTGAGAATGAGAATGAATTACTAAGGAGGTAGTTGTAAGAGAAAGAGACTCATTTGGCATGCATGCCCATATTATACATGGAAACATTACAATGCTAAGCACTAGCCAAATCTTATGGCCTTTATCTTAAGGACCAATGGCTTCAATTCCAAATAAAAACTTTGGCAAAAAGAGGCACAATGCCTTTCCAAGACTACAGTCAGTTCACGGATTTGTGTGACCAAAGCACCTTCGAGGACAAAGAAAAGATGGCAAAGTTCTACCTACATAACATGGCCCTCACAAACCTGAAAACCTATATTTCTCAATTCTATTGCCATCTGAAGCATTGAGCCTTCAACCCACACGTGTTGATCACTGATTAACTCAATACATGTGTGTGTGGTGATTAACTCAATACATTGTTCTAATATGTACACAAACTTAAGTATTTTACTCCATCACATAAATTGAACATAGTATGACATAAGTAAACCAAGAGTAGACATGAAACCCTTACGAAATAAGCATTCCAAAGATCCTCAATTAGGTGTTTAAATGATGAAGTGAAAATGCAAGGGGAAGAGAGGACTTCATGATTTAACCATCACAAACATGTCATCAAATAAGACTAGGAATGTATATATTCAGTGGGCCTTATTTTTATTTATTTCTCTTATATATAGGACTCTTGTTTAAATTGGAAACTAGGGCCAAACTCTACATGGGTTATCTTATTTATGACAACTAATATTTTTCTTGGATTCCTATCTCCCAAAGGTGTAGGATTAATTTAAATATCATCTGATTCTCTCATGTACAAATGAAGTTCTAAATTGATTTTTATTATGTTCAAATTGGCAATGTTGACCAGCAAAATTATGTAGGCTCAGAAGCCTAATAGTCACATATATTCCTCCTCAAGGTTGCATATAAATATAAGGTGCCATAGCCTCATTTGGAAACACTTGTCTCCCCAATTCTCTCTCTGTCTCTTCATTCATTGGGTACAGATGTTTGAGCCTCTCTCTCTCTACAAGTATGAAATTTCAGGGGAGCGAAATTGCAGGAGGCCAAAATTTGAGGATAGCGAATTTTTGGACAGTTTCACCAAGCATTCACCAACATGGATTGACCTCCTTTGATAATGTTTTTTAGGGATATATCTATTTGGGTAGGCCACATTTTTGGGCACAAAAATCAAAACTAAATGTTGACTATTGACCAATGTTGACTTCAGCTAGGGTTGATCGGAGGTGTTTTGTTTGAATAGAATTTGACTGGGCTGAATTTGACTATTTTGAGGGTTGTTTTATCTTGTTGTTTGGAGTTCAAATTTGACTAAAGTTGATGGATTAACTGAGGGTAAAATATGCCCCACTGACTAATGTTGACTTTTCTGATTAGCGCTCTTTTGCTGCAGTTATAAATTATCAAATTTGTAAATGGTACTATCTCTCTTTACTAAACTATTGAAGACTAAACGAAGATTTGATCAATGGTTTACCCACATTGGGGTTTAACCCTGAATGGTGCGACATCTTTTGTTCTCTTATCTTAGCTTCTCTTCTAATGTTTATGTTTATTTTTTATCTACATTTTATTATCATGTTGATGTGATTACTAATCTAAATATTCATACTCGATTAATAAATAAATTGAAGTAAAATTTCTCTAAAGCACAGGACATACCATTGTTCCCTTAAACTAACATGGTTTCAGAGCTGAGGTGAAGGCAAAGCCCAAGAAAGAGTCAAATAACAATCACCAAAGGCAGTTGGACAAGGACAAAAGTTTCAATGGGTTCCTCATCCTACTTCCCAACTGAAGACAAGCTCCATGATAAATATAATTATCAAGGATGGAAGATGTCTCTTAATTTGACCTTGGAAGAAAAAGAAATGACGAAATATGTGGAGGGTAAAATCCCTGAACCTCCTTCAAATGCATTAGCTACTATGAAGACCAAGTAAAATAGGGCTGAAGTTAAAGACAAGGAGATTATGAGTGATTCCATTGACGAGCATATCATGGCCTACATCTGTCAATTGAAGATCTTCAAGGAGGTCTACGATAGCTTGGTCAGCATGTTCAAGTTTATTAATGTTAATCAAATTCTATTTCTCAAGAATAAGTTGAACGATATTAAGAAGGGAAAGGATGAGGATATTCAATTATATGTCTTAAGGGTTACTAAGATGAAGAATGATATACTCTTGATTGGAGAAGTCATTCCTTATAGGGAACTTACTTTCACCACCCTTGGAGGACTCCCACCTGATTGGTATGTATTCAGAACAACCATCCTCAACAATGATCAAATTCCAGAGTTTGAAGAATTGATGTTGACATGCATTCAATAAGAAAAAAGAATGGTGGAGCAAGAAATTCCTTCTAATAGAAGCAACCCCACTACATTCTCCGCTTATACCAAAAGGATAAATAATGCAGCATCTAAAGGTCGTTTCCATGGAAAGCCTCAATTTAAGGAATGCGGGAAGGGTAGGTGGTTTGTTCATAATAAGTTTGGCCACTATGCAAGGGAGTGTCCAAATAGAGGGGACACATTGCATGATGATCATCATAATCATTTCAAGGGAAACTTCAATGATAATGGTCAAAGGAATTTCAAGTCCAACAGAAAAGGAAAAAAGAATGTGGGACATCAAGGAAATGGTCAAACCTCCAAAAAATCAAGGAACTCCAGGTACGAAAAATCAAATTTCGTCAACAATAAGAAAAAAGAGTACTATCTGATATTAGCCCTCTCCATTGCCTCTCCTCTAGATAGTTTGGGAAATTGGTTGATTGATTGTGGTTCCTCAAGGTAGTTCACCGAATACAAGGAAGCCCTCTCTAATCTGTTAGAAAAGGAGACAAACTTAAAGATCATCCTTAGAGACGATTCCACCTATACCTTGAAGAGTGTAAGTAATGTTACCCTTCAATTGGATCAAGGTAACACTATTCATTTGCAAGAAGTACTATATATACATGATCTCAAGTAGAACGTAGTGTTCATTTTAGCCATGGAGGACAAAGGATATAAGGTGGCATTGATCAATGGAAATGTGCATGTTTGGAAAATAAAATTTAAAGATAATTTTACTCTTGGGTTCAGGGTTGACACTTTGTATCAAGTTGGAGAAAGTTCATTAGGAGCCATGCCTTGCAACAAATCTCTACAATATGAACTATAGCATCAAAGGTTTTCCCACGTTCATTATAAGGCCCTACCTAATGTGAGATAGATGGTGATGGGTATGTTAGACTTCTATGTAGAGAATGAAGGTGTATGTCCAGGATGTGCTGAAGAAAAACCTACAAGGGGACCATTCCCCTCAAGTAATAGCAAGACCATAGATATATTACAATTGATCCACTCTGACAAATCTGGTATGATGCTCATAAACTCTTCAGGCGGATACTTTTATTATCTCACCTTATGGATCATTATTCTCATAAGACTTAGATATAATTCTTGAAAAAGAAGGATGAAGTGTTAAAATAGTTCTGACACTTCGAAGCCTTGATCGAAAACCAATTTGAGAACAAAATCAAGATATTTAGTACCAATAATGGGACCAAGTATGAATCCAATGAATTCCAAGATTATTGTAGAGAATTTGGAACTAAGAGGGAGACTACAATGCCATACGCTCCTAAGAAGAATAGTGTGGCCGAAAGGAAGAATCTCTCTATTGTAGAAACAACTGGTGGCATGCCTCATGATCAATGCCTTCTCAAGTTTATATGGGATGACACCGTAAATATCGTCATGTATGTTCACAATCGATGCCCTCATCAAGCATTGGGATCCAAGACTCCTGAAGAAATGTTCCCTGCTAAGAAACCTAATGTCTCTCATTTTATAACTTTTGGAGGCCCCATATATTTTCATTTGTCAAAAGAGAAAAGAAGAAAATTGGATGCATCTGGGAGGAAAGGAAACTTTGTGTGCTCTAGAAAAAATTCTAAGGGATATAGAATCTATGTGGCTGGTTAAAAGAAAATTGAGATAATTCATGATGTTATATTTGAAAAAGATAAGGCCCTTACGAAGATCAATAACCTTGCCATTCTAATGAAGAGGACAAAGTAATAATGGTGAAAAAGAGGACAAAGCAATGCCTGATGTTCATGAACCTATGGATTCTATTGATCCACTTGCTCATGAGACCTCTTCCTCCAAGAGGAGACTGTCATGGCTTAGGGAGACTCTCGAAGATGCTAAGAGGCACATTGCACCATGGGGGACTTTCCATGAATTTCAAGAAGCCAAACATGTATCAAGGATATTTTACAACTATGAGCACTATCATTCAAAATGAGTCTTCATCATTCGAGGAAGTCATGAAGCATGAAGTATGGAAGGATTCTATGAATGAAGAATACAAGTCAATTATGAAGAATGATGTCTTAGATGTGGTCCCTAGGCCCTAGGACAGATACGTTATCACTTCTAAGTGGCTCTAAAAAATCAAGCATGGATCTAATGGAAGTGTAGAAAAGTTCAAGGCTTGCTTTGTTGCTTGAAGTTTTTCCCAAATGGAAGGTGTAGATTATGATGAAATTTTTTGACTTGTTTCTTGATACACCACCATACGCTTGATCATAACCCTTTCTACCTCGCAAGGATGGAACCTACATCAAATGGATGTCAAGACCACATTCTTGCATAGCTCAATCAAAGAGGAAGTCTATGTGGAACCACCCAAGGGGTTTGAAGTTCATGATCAAGAAATCTGAAGTATGCAGGTTGAAGAAATGGATTGAAGTAAGCACCTGAGGCTTGGTCTGAGAGGATAAATAGCTATCTGATCAAGTTTGGATTCACTAGAAGTGAACCCAATCTGAACCTTTACTTTAAGGTTGAAAATAATAAAACTCTCATTCTTGTACCTTATGTGGACGATCTCTTTCTCACAAGTGAAAACCCTCTCATTCACAAATGTAAGAGGAAGTTGGCTTCTAGATTTGAGATGAATGACCCAAGACCGATACACTATTTCCTAGAGTTGGAGATCTCAGAAAAGCCACATGAAATTTTCCTCTCTCGAGGAAAATTTGTTGTGAAGATATTGGAAAGATTTGGATGGTGGCCTGCAAGCCTTTAACTACTTTGATGGAACTTAACTTTTATATGTTATGTGGTAGTGCTACTAGACCTGAATTGGGAAATGCTTCTAAGTATCATCAACTCATAGGAGTAGTAATGATCTTGTTGAACTCCCATCGAGACATATGTTTTTCAGTTAACATATTAAGCCAATGAAAGGTTGAGCCTCATCATATAAATTGGATTCTTGCCAAGAATATTTTGAGATATCTTCTAGGCACAATCACTCATGCTCTCGTATTTTTTATTTTCTGTGTTTTAGAATTTGTATGAAGGTAATTTCTATACGAGGTCATAACACACATTTGGCATCACAATTGTTTTGGTTTCAAGGGGATGCCTTTGTTGCTTAGGTTTTTCTTTTAGGCCTGTGGTAGACCCCTTTCAGTGGGAGATTTGCGGGATTGATTCTGGTAGTGATAGAAGATGGTGAGTAGTAGGAAGATAGAGATCGAGAAATTTAATGGTTAGAGTTTTGAGTTGTGAAAAATCAAGATGGAGAATCTGTTTGTGGATAAAGATCAACAGATCGTGGTAGATCTGGGTACCAAACCATCGAGAGTGTCTGATGAAGAATGGAAGAATTTGGATCAGAAGGAAACGAGAAAAATACAATTGTGTGTCTGAGATTTAGTATTTCTGAATGTATCAGCAGAAGCCAAGACGAGGGCCTTGTGGGACAAGTTAGGGACTTTGTACCAATCTAAGTCTCTGGTGAATAAACTGTTCCTATCGAAAAAGTTGTATAACCTAAGGATGAAAGATGGAGACTCAGTGACAGAGCACCTAAATGAATTTAATAATGTGGTAAGTTAGTTATCATCTCTTGATATCAAAATTTTAGATGAAGATAAGTGCATTAACTTGTTGTGTTCTCTACCATATTCATGGGATAGTCTAGTTATTGCAATAGGTAGCAATGCAATTGCCTTGCATTTTGATGAAATAGCCTCATCCTTGTTGATGGAGGAGATGAGATGGAAAAATATAGTGAGCCAAAATGTTGATGCCTTGTCTCTATGAGGATAGTCTCAGAAAGAAATAAAATAACTCATCGAGTGGGAGATCGAAATCTAGAAGGAGATCTAAATTTCTAGGAAAACTTGTAAAGGTGGTGTGCTGGAAATGCATAAAGGAAGGGCACTAAAAAATGGACTATAAATGTAAAGCTCCTGGAAAAGGAAAGGGATCTGATGATGCTCCTTTTGAAGAGGTGAAAACCACCTCAGAAGAAGGTGGGGATGTGTACTTGACTTCTTCAAGAACACATGTAGATCATGAGGCATGGTTGATTGACTCAGGTGCATCCTTTCACTTCACTCCCCATTGAGAGTAGTTCCGTGAGTATGAGAAATACAATGGTGGTGATGTCTTCTTAGGGGATGATAGGAAGGCTAGAATCACTGGTCGCAGAAAAGTAAAGTTGAAGCTGCAATGTGGAAGGGTTAGAAGACTTCCACATGTTCTACATGTTCCTGCATTGGCCATAAATCTGATTTGTGTAAGCAAGGTGGATGATGCAGGTGTAAAAATAGTGTTGAAGAAGGATACCTAAGAGATGGATTGAGGAGCACTGGTATTGATGTGGGGAGTTAAGATTAGAACTATGTACAAGCTGCAAGCTACCATTGTTGTTGATGGGAACAACAGAAGAAAATGTAGTGGTCTCTAGAGAGAATACCATGCTGCAGCATCAAAGACTTGGACATATTGGAGAGAAGGGCCTTCGAATACTTCATGAAAGGTATGGTAGAAGGTATGAGTAATAGCTCTCTCGATTTTTATTCCTGTGAAAATTGTGTATATGGGAAGAAGAATCGGATGAGTTTCCCCTCTGGTGGTAAGAGGGTGAAAAAGATATTAGAGCTTGTCCAAAGTGATGTGTTTGGACCTGTGAAGGTTCGATCACAGGGTAAGTTTGTGTACAGAGAAGATAAAGGTGCTGAGTACAGATAATGGTGGAGCGTTTTGTAGTAAGGAATTTGAAGAATTATGTAAGAAGTGTGTTATAGCATGGGATAAGACTACTCCATATACACCTCAAAAAAATGGAGTTTAGTGGGCTCGAGTATTGCAACAATAATGCTGCAACTCCTGGGACTCCCTTCTTTACTTTTATCAACCTGGTTGTTCATAACAAACTTGGAAGCGACGGTGTTGTATGCACAAGTACTAGCTCTTGTCGCAGCTGTCACTTGGTCAGCTGACACAAGTCCGCTAGGAGCTTATGCCAACTTCTATGACCTCTTAGAAGAAGCTTTGTAATTGATCGATGAAAACTAACTTGAAGAAAGCTAATCTATTTGCGGAAAGAGATTGAAAATCTGGAGGAAAGCGCAAACCCTGGAAAACCCTAATTCTACCAGCCATTGCTACTGGTGCAAAGATGAGCATGAAAACTACTGAAAGAGATTCCATTACTTCTATGAAGGTAAAATATAGGTGTCTAGACTACCTCTATCCTAAGAAAACATCTTTTTGTAATTTTGACTAAGTTGTCAGTTTTATCATGCATATGCTTTCACTGTTCTTTATTGTGCAGGGGTGGATCAAGGAAGAGGAATTCTTGGAAAAGGTTGGGAAGGTTCAGAGAGGGTCTAAGGAGTCCCCAACACCCTTCCATAGAGTTTCACAAAGTTTGGCTATTAAGAAACCTCATTTGTGAGCTTCTACATGAAGTCTATAGGGGTTCTACAGGATGTTCAGAGATTTCTACAGGATGTTTAGAAATTTCTACAGGATGTTTAAAAAGTGGATTTTAGAGGATGGGTGAGTGAGGGAAGATGCATGTATGGATAAGGAGGTAGGATAGGGGCCTGGAGTGACCCAGAGACCAGTGGGTGGAGTGGTGAGAAGGTGTAGAAGGCTGACTTGGCTTAAAGATGGCTAAGGAAATGATTTGAGCAAGTAGGTAGGGTTATGTGGGAAAAAAGGACAAATGGGAGACGAGGAACCTAGCTAGGAGATGGAACAGGTGGCTCAGATGATGCTTAACTGGATGAAAGAGTGGTGGAGATTCCCTGCACAATGTACATTCAACCGAATCAACAAAGTCTTGCAAATGATCAAAGTCCTAGCTAATCTAGTCTAACCATCAATAACATGAATGAACAACAACTTTATTTGGAAAGAAAACCATGTACACCAACTATGCAAAGAAAAATTTCAGAGATCTAAACCCATAACTAATTTCTGCAAAGGAAAATAGTACACTAAGGATTGCATGGTCAAGTAAACTAGTGTTTTTGTTGGGGCAGCACTGTTTCATCAATTCCAGCCCCTGATCCAATAAGGATGAGGTGAAACCGAGAGTGTGGTTGTCCCTTTTATTTGAAGATTTTTCTTTTATTATCTTACCAAAACAGCTGAAGCAATTCTATTCATAAACAGTGATCTATCCAAACAACACAACTAAATATGCCTAACAGAAATACATTTCAAATGCATAAAGGGAAACAATGATGCATAAAGGAAAAGTAACAGTACAAAAAGCAAGCCCTAGGCTCTTAAGTTTGGCGCAAACCTGAGAGCTATGGCTCCTATAGAAAACTCAGAGTTGATATAAAATTAGACTGCTTCTCATTATCAAAAAATAGTCATAAGAGTTATGCCAAAAATGGCTACGAGAGAACAAAGTAAAGCTAACAGCACTGTAGTGCAAAATATGCAATGGTTTCAAAAGTCCCTTACGAAGGCTAAGGCCTCAACATTAATACATCATGAGGGCCCTAGCTAGCCTCCTAAATCTATGGGACTCGACTGTCCAAACTGTGAGTTAGACAGTCCCTTCCAAAATCTGCTTGGTTGCATTCTAGATCCGGTTTTGGTGGCCTTTGGAGCTCGGAGTTGGGGGTGAAGATCTCGAGGAAGGGTTATTTAATGCCATAGACAACCCCCGTACAAATCCTCACCTCATGCTTGGCTGTATTCTAGCCCATGATTGCTCGGTTTTACTCCAACATGTGTGAAAAAGCCTGAAATGAGCACGTGTTAGCCACCTAGGAAGAGTGACTACCCTTATTCGTACAAATGACATAATCATACTGAAAAATAATGCATAAGATATGAAAAATGAAGGATTGAACAAGGACTGAACAAGGATAATTAGGCCAAATGAGCCCAACAGGTTACCAATTTTGGGGCTCATCAGAGTTGCAGAAAGAATGAACAATAAATTGATGGAAAGGGCAAGAAGCATGCTTAGTGGTGCTAGGTCAGGACAGGAATTCTGGGCAGAGGCAGTGGAGACAACATGTTACCTGGTCAATAAATCACTTTCATCAACACTGGAGGATTAGACTCCACAAGAGGTATGGACTGGTAAGAAACCCTCTCTTTCACATCTAAGGGTATTTGGATGTGATGCATATGTACATGTTCCAAAGGAGAAACGAACCAAGTTGGATAGTAATTCTGAAATGTGCATCTTTATTGGGTATAAGAATGGTTTAAAGGGTTATAATCTTTCAAACCCAATAACAAGGAACATTGTGTACAACCAAGATGTGGTGTTTAGGGAGGTGAAAGATGTTATTAAACATGAATTGCAACCAAAAATCCTGAGAAGATAGAGTTTTAGCTAAGGGACGAAGACTCAAACTCTACAGTAGAGGAGGAATCAAAAGATGAAGACCCACAAACTACGGGTGTGAGAAGATCAGTTCAAGAAAGAAGGTAGCCAAAAAGGTATAGTCCATCTACTTTCTATTCAAATTTTTCTTTGTCTATTATTGATGATGATCTTAGAACTGTGAAGGAAGCAGTAGATTCAGAAGATGAAAAACTCTAGAAAGAGGCCATGGTTTATGAAATGAAATCATTGCACAGAAATGAGGCTTGGGATCTGGTGGAGTTGCCGGCTATAATGAAACCCATTGGTAGCAAATGGGTGTTCAAGAAGAAGGTAGATGTAGAAGTAAAGGTGGAGAAATAGAAAGCTTGGTTGGTAGAAAAAGGTTATTCCTAGGTGACGGGAATTGATTTTGGTGATACTTTTTCTCTTGTTTCCAAGGTAACTTATATTAGATTACTTTTATTTCTTGCTACTGATTTTGATTTTGAGGTAGAATAAATGGATGTGAAGACTACATTTCTTCATGGGGATCTGGAAGAGGACATCTGCATGAAGAAACCTGAAGTCTCTGCGGTGAAGGGTAAGAAAGAATTGGTATGCAAGTTAAAGTAGTATCTTTATGGGTTGAATAGTCACCAAGGATGTGGTATCAGAAATTTGATACATTTATATAAGGATTTGTCTTCACCAGAAGCAAAGTAGATCACTGTGTGTAGTTTAAATTAATTGGTGACCATGTTATTTATCTCATCTTGTATGTGGATGATATGTTGCTAGTTGGAAATGAAAAAGAAATTATTGAGGATTTGAAGACCCATTTTTCCTCCAAATTCGACATGAAAGATCCTGGTGCTACAAACTATATTTTGGGCATGGAATTTAAAAGAGATCAAACAAAGAAGAAGCTTTGGTTAAACTAGAGGAAGTATGTCGAGACAATAATATAGAGGTTTAATATGCAGGATAATAAATTGGTGAAGGTTCCTATTTGTGTAGGTGTAAAGTTATCTATTGAACAGTGTCCCAAGACACAAGAAGAAGGAGAGGACATGTCTCATCATCCATATGAAAGTGTAGTTAGTAGCCTAATGTATGTGATGGTCTGTAGGAGACTAGACATTTCACGCGCGGTGGGAGTATTGAGAAGGTTTATGTCAAAACCAGGGAAGGAGCATTGAACAATAGTGAAGCGGGTTTTCAGGTATTTGCATGGCACTAGTGATTATGGTCTGTGCTACTAAGGAAGACCAAGATTGGATAGAGTTTTGGATGTTCATGGTTTTGTTGATGAAGAATGGGCTGGAGATTTGGATCAAAGAAGATCTATAAGTGGGTATGTGTTTAACCTATTAGGAGGTGCAGTCAGTTGGATGAGTAAGAAACAATCTGTAGTGACACTATCAACTACATAGGTAGAATAAATGGGAGCCACTTATGCAAGCAAGGAGGTAGCTTGGTTGCAGTGATTGTGTTCAAGAATGGGGTTAGTATAGGGAGCTATAAGGATAGAATGTGATAGCGAAAGTGAAATTTTCTTGGCAAAGAACACTACATATCATTTAAAGACAAAGCACATTGATGTTCAATATCACTTTGTGAGGGATATGATAGAAGACAAAAAGGTGTTGCTGGTAAAGGTGGACACTTTGAAGAATACTACAGATGCATTAACAAAACCTCTAAGCTCTAAGAAGTTCTCTTGGTGTAGAGGAACAATGGGTGTTGCAGGGCTAGATAAATGACTAATCTCTTTTGTGGTCACATGTGGAAAGGAAACAACAAGTGGGAGAATGTTTGGTCGTGTTATATTGTTTCCACGAGTAGCCCACATAGCTAATCGGGTTGTTAGAAGGGGGGCAGAACCCCCCCTTCATTCCGTCGATTACGTAGCAGGGGGAACCATAGGGGCTCTGAGGGCTATATGTAACCCCACTCTATGGGGTCTGGGGCAGCACCCAAAAAATTGTTGTTTTTAGACACTATATTAGGTTGGGTGGACCTACCTATGGTTTTGTGCATGATTTTTCGGTCCATGGTTTTGGACGTGATGGTTTTAAGTCCAAGGTATTGGATGATTCGACATGTATAAATATGTAGTGTAACATTGAAAGGAAAATAATGAAAAATCAAACTGGTAGTCCTGGTTTTTGGATCTAGGGGAAAATCATTGTGTATATGTGTTTTATGTGTTATGATCCTGCATTTTTTATTTTTTTTGTTTTAGAATTTGTATGTAGGTAATTTCTGTATGGGGTTAAAACCCATAATTAATATGGATAAAATGGTGGAATTCCCATCTTAAGACGTGACATTTTTTGATATTTTTGGGCTTTCACCCAAACATGGGGAAAATCGCCCATCATGTGAGTTAGAGTGTTGAGGAGGTGTTCACTAACATGGGCACAATGAGTCGAGCATTCCCATGGTGGACTAAAAGAATTGGAGGTTGATAGGTAAGTGCGCCCAATGAATGTGTTCACACTCCTTGCACGGACATAGCGAGGTACCCACAATAATGTGTTTAGCTGAGTGGGAGGTCTCGAAGCATGTTGACTTGAGTGGAGTATGACCGATACTTTTAGCCAAGCAGGATCGCCTAAGGTGTATGAGAATTCATGTTGGTGGAGTCACAATGACCCCTAGGATGACCCAATTAGTCAATGTGTATTTATCATTTCAGGGATAGAGAACTGAGATGGAGTCTTGGATATGCTCGATCAAGGGATAGCATTAAAAATGGCTCAATCTCCAAAGAGTAGAGAAAGATATGGAATTAAACTAAACTCATACACGATGTGCAAGTGAATTTTCTGTATCTACACAAGTTCAATATATGTGCATATCTTCCATATATGTTTATATTTTCCATATATGCACATAACTTCTATACCAAGTAAATCTCAAAAATTTTAAAGAATTAAGGAATCTACCAACATATCGAATTCATCAATTGTTTCTTATATCATTGATTTCAAAATGAAGGATTACAAAATCAAATCTCTGACATAAAAATAATATTTACACATATGTATATTTGTTTCTCTATTTCTCTCAACTATACAATTAACTCTCTGTCTCCAACTCTAACTAACAATTATCATCTACAAGGCCTATATTATAGAGGAATGGTCATTACATACAATGTTTAAAGATATTATCAAATTATTGTAAAAATATAGAATTCACTTTTTTTACATGTTTGGCTTCATCTTCATGAAACACAATGCATGAGTGATGAAGCATATCTCAATTTTTCTATAAAAGGGTGATGATTTGACCATCGGTTCCATGGGTCTCATTGGATGCATCTCACTCAAACCGTTGAAGTTGAAGAGTCGGGTCTGGTATCGATGATCACAGTCAGTGTAGAATAGAAACAAGTATCGAATGAACACAGTCGGTAATGTATGAATTCAGGTACTGAATAAATATAGGTATGTGGGTACCAGACGAGTAGAGGTACCAGATGAATGTAGGTGCATGGCTACCAGATGAATACAGGTGCATGAGTACTAGATAAGAATGAACATGGGTGCGGGATGAGTAATGTTGGTACCAAACGGGATCACAAAATCTATGTGAGCCAATCCAAACACTTAGAGAGTACGAAGAATCAATTATTTCATTCCCACTAGCAATAAATCATAAGAACAATGCTTTAAATATAAGTTACCTCATATATACTCAAGGATGCTAAAATTCATGTTATTGGAGAGGGTAGGCAAGTGGTGAGTAGATTTCGACATAAATTTGGTCAAAAATTGAGGACAATATGGCGTATGAAAGGCATCAAAAACCAGACTCAAATGGCTACCTCTGGCTGAATGGTGGTATAACACTTCTTTCCATACTACAAAAATGACCCCATTTATGGCACTTTATGGATATCTTCCACCGTCCATCACATCATACTTAAGATGAAAATTATAAGGTTCAAGTAGTGGAAGATCACATTGAACATGAACAAAATTTTTTCCAACTCTTAAAGGATAACCGCACTTTGGCATAGAATAGAATGAAACAACCAGAAGATCAACATCACAACAAAAGAAGTTTTGATGTAGGTGACTAGATATTTCTATGACTACAACCATATAAACAAATATCCCTTAACCAAGCTAAGAATGATCATAAATTATCACCAAAGTATTATGTTTCGACAAGGTGTTGCAAAATATTAGTACTATGCCATACAAATTGGAGCTTCCTGTAGTTTCCTGAGTGGATGCAATTTTCCATGTTTCATTTTTAAATAATGTTATAGGTGAGAAGCTCCCAGTTCAAAAAAAGTTTCCAAATCTTGACGAGGAAGGAAAAATCATGTTCGAACCTGAAGCAGTCACAGAAACAGGAACTCAACAGCTATGGAATCGAGAAATTTTTGAGTACCTCATCAAGTCAAAGAACTTAACCACTGAAGATTCTACATGGGAGGATGATAATTTTATACATTAGTATCCAAAACTACTCAAGCGTTGAGAACAACACCTTTTTGAGTGAGAAGGGCATGTTAGGTCCCTATAATACTAGTGATTCCCCCATTGTTGTTGTCATTGTAGCCTTCATTGTTATTGGTGTGCCCCTATTGTCCCCATATTGTTATTATTGTGCCCCATAGCAACCCACTATTGTTATTGTTGTTCCCTTATATTATTATTCTCATGTCTTCTTTGATTATATTGTGACCCCTTAGACTCCTATATCAAATGAGGTTTTTTGATTTGTATTATCAAAGAATTATTCATTTGTGTAATATAAAGGATGTTCCCCATTGAAGAGGATGATTTTGAAGTCGTTGATCTATATTTTCTTCTTTATTGTGAGTTGGTTTCATAACATTTTCCATCTAGTCTTATGCCATGTTTTTATTCTAATTTTGTACCCATTTTTACATCTACTTTTGTGCCATTTTTTGTGTTTTCTTGCACCATTTTTTGCATCTAATTTTTCACCATATGTTGAATATGATTTAGCAAAAAAAAAATCATCCATTTTCGCACCATTTTTTGCATTCACTTTTGCATTTGATTTGTCTCCAATTTTTCATCCTATGTTGAACCATATTTTGCATCTAATTTTGCATAATTTGTTGCATCCAATTTAGAATAATTTTTTACATCATTTATTTCATCCAATTTTTCATCCCTTTGAGCATCCAAATTTACATATAATTTTTTATACTACGTTGAACCATGTGGTGCATCCACTTTTGTATCCCATTTTGTGTCTAATGTTATGTTCAATTTTCAGCCATTTTTTTCATCTACTTTTGCATTTATTTTTGCACCACATTTTACATGCATAGTTGCATCCAAATTTGAGCCTTTTTTATGCCCATTTTGCCCCTTCTTTTCTACTCGTGTCCGATTTTGCACCATTCTTTAGGTCGAAATTTGCATCCTTTTAGGCGTCTATTTTTGCATCCTTTTTGGCATCCAAATTTGCATCCCTTTTTCTGCCACATTTTGTGTGAACATTTTCATCTCATTTTTCACCTAGATTTGAGTTTGTATTTGCATCTAGTTATGCATCATTTTTGGCATCCAATATGGAACCCTTGGTTTCACCCTTTTTTAGTCTCATTTTTCATCTTGTTTTGTTTCTTTTATTGCATCCTAATTTCATACCATTCTTTGCATCATCATTTTGGTGTCGATTTTTGCATCAATTTTGTGCCCAATTTCGTATCCTTCTGTATGCCATATTTTGTTCCCTTCTTTATGTCTAGTGTTACACCCTTTTTTAATTCTACTTTAAAACCCTTTTTGTACTATTGTTTGCATCTTATTTTTATCGCTAGTTTAACTCCCAATTTTGCAGCCATGGTTACATCCACTTTTATCTTCTTGCTTAGAGTTGTACTTGTATTTCCATTAATGACCCCCTTTATGGGTTCATTTTACTAATTTCAATTACATTGTGACAACATTCATAAGAAACAATAGCAGTATCATCATATATAACAATTCTCCATAAAAGAAACATTGAAAATTTTCAATATGTAATGAATACTAAATCAACACCTATCACAACTATCATTATTCCAAGGTAAATTCACAACTTTACATCTAAAAACAGTAATATCATCATACATAATGATTTTCCATAGCAAAACAATGACAATTTTCAACAGATATATAAAGTAACAAGATAATAGTAATAATATCCTCATCATTTTTAATTAAATCAACTAAGATGCAAATTTGTGATTATCATATAAAAGTCTTTTGTGAATATCACTACTCTAAGGTAAATTCACAACATCCATACAAAGATAGTAATATCATTGTACATAATAACTCTCCACCAAAACAATGTTAATTTTCAATATATACATAAAATAACAAGATAATAATGACAATATCATCATATTTTATCAAATCAACTAAAAATCCAATATATGATTACCAAATCAAAATGTTTCATAGGTATTATTATTCTAAGGTAAATTCACAACATCCATAAAAAATAGGAATCTTTTCATACCCAATATTCTTCATAAAAGAATTGTAAACAATTTTCAACATATTCAGAAGGTAACATGATAGCACCAATAGTATCATCATCATTATTCGAATAAACTAAAATTAAAATGTATGATTATCATATTAAGACATTCCAACTAAATATAAAAAGTAACATATGGCTAGCTAGCACCACATAAATCATAGTCAATATCATCCTCATGATCATTTCCATGATAATCATCCTCACCATCCTGATAATCTCATCGACATCATCATCACTAATGAAATTTCCACCCTAATCATAATCATCTATGGCATCTAATGTAAGATCAACATAGTCTGTATCATCATATTCTCGATCATTACCTGTAGCGTTCTAGAAAAACATCAATATTGCGTGTTAGTACTAATTCCATACACAATGCATATGTGTTACAATACTAACCACAAATTGAGGTAGGACATAATAAAATTCAATAGAACTAAAAACTAAAATGAAAATATGGTTTAAGACATTGGAGATCCATATAAGATTACACATGTAATTCACATTAAGTAGCAGAAGCAGTTTTTAATGCGTATGAAGTAGATACCCATTTATTCTTCATATTATATTGTGAATGTTTCTTATGATCTCCATATCCGATTGGTAAATTAAGACTTACTAGAAGCTTTAGTTCAAATTACAATTGTAATTCGCGTACAATATGAATGTCACATGATAAAATCATAATTTCAATTTAGCTCTAAATCCAATTGATTTTGAACTTCAACCATAAATTTTTTAAAATTAGTTTGATATTACTACGAAATTAGCACTAAATACAATGTCTGTAGTGACGTAAGTAAGGGGTTTTCAAATAGACTAGGTTTAGGTGGAGTGAAAGGTAAGGTAAGGTTGGAATTCTAAAAAACTTTATTTGGAAGGAAAAATTTCCCTTGTCTCGTAGTGGTGGTTGGGATTTAAAAACATGGAAACAGATTTTGAAAGGTGCCAACAAGAATTAAAAATCATCAATTTCATTAACTCTAGAGAGTGGGTCCATATTATATCATAGATTATTGTGGTATAGCTAAAAATTGGGTAAGATGAAAATTTTAGAAATGTAATATGAACAAGAATGTTAAAAAAAATTATTTCTAGAGCTATTGGTTTGTTATCTTTTCCAAAGCAGTGTGAAGTAATTCTTAGCTCTATCTTTAGCATGGTTTAGCAAAAAGTTCCAAAAAGATTTATAGTTTCTTTTATAATGTAATGATTCATTGCTTGACGAAATTGTAATGGATAAATTTTTTAGTATATTAACTTGTATGTGATCAAGTCAAAAGACACCTCTTTTTGAGATTTTCATTGGTCAATTTCCCTTAAGGCCATCAATTTCACCATTCAGTGCTAAGTTAAGGAAATATAGGAGTGACAAAGTGGCAATGTTTAAGCACTTAAATCTTGAAACATGTTTTTTTATTCACATTATACTTCCTTTGTGTGTAAATTATCCATGAAAATAATTTCATGGAACATGAGGGGCCTCAATAGTAAAGAAAAACAAAGACTCCTAAAATAAAAATGATACGCAAAGCACCCATCAATAACGTTGATACAAGAATCAAAATTATTAAGTGAGGGTCTACTTCATATAATTAAAAAATGGGGCATGAATTTCCTAGTAGTGATTGATTTTTAGAGATATTTGGGTGGAATGATTATTATTTGGAATGATCAGGACATCAATGTTAACAATATGTTTACCTCCTTTTTTTATTATTACAATACAATTTTAGTTAATTGACATCAAGGATTACTACCATGAATCCATTGTGTATGAATCGAGTATCACAAATGGAAAACCTATATTTCTTAATTATATTGCCAGCTGAAGCATTGAGCCTTCAACACACATGTGTGGATCACTGATTAACTCAATACATTGTTCTAATAAGTACACAAACTTAAGTATTTTACTCCATCACATAATTTGAACATAGTATGACATGAGTAAACCAAGAGTAGACATGAAACCCTTAGGAAATAAGCATTCCCTAGATCCTCAATTAGGTGCTTAAATGATCGAGTGAAAATGCAAGGGGAAAAGAGAACTTCATGATTTAGCCATCAGAAACATGTCATCAAGTGGGACTAGGAATGTATATATTCAGTGGGACTTATTTTTACTTATTTCTCTTATAAATAGGACTCTTGTTTAAACTGGAAACTAGGGCCAAACTCCACATGGGTTATCTTATTTATGACAACTAATATTTTTATTGGATTCCTCACTCTCAGAGGTGTAGGATTAATTTAAATATCATCTAATTCTTACATGTACAAATGAAGTTCTAAATTGATTTTGATTATTTTCAAATTGGCAATGTCGACCAGCAAACTTATGTAGGCTCAGAAGCCTAATAGTCACATATATTACTCCTCAAGGTTGCATATAAATATAAGGTGACATAGCCTCATTTGGAAACACTTGTATTCACAATTCTCTCTCTATCTCTTCATTCATTGGGTACAGATTTTTGAGCCTCTCTCTCTCTACAAGTACAAAATTTCAGGGGAGCGAAATTTCAGGAGGCCAATATTTGAGGATAGAGAATTTTTGGACAATTTCACTAAGAATTCACCAACATGCATTGACCTCCTTTGATAATGTCTTTTAGGGATATAAATGTTTGGGTAGGCCACTTTTCTGGGCACAAAAAACAAAGATAAACATTTACTATTGACCAGTGTTGACTGCAGCTAGGGCTAATCGGAGGTGGTTTGTTTGAACAGAATTTAACTGGTTGAATTTGACTATTTTGAGGGTTGTTTTATCTTGCTATTTCGAGTCTGAAGTTGACTAAAGTTGACTATTTAATGAGGGTAAAATATGCCCTGTTGACTAATTTTGACTTTTATGGTTAGCGCCCTTTTGCTATTGTTATAAATTATTAGATTTGTAAGTGGTACTATCTCTCTTTACTGAACTATTGAAGACTAAAAGAAGATTTGATCAATGGTTTACACACATTGGGGTTTGTCCCTGAATGGTGCCACATCTTGTGTCCCTTTAACTTGGCTTCTCTTTTACTATTTATGTTTATGTTCTATCTGTATTTTATTATCATGTTGATGTGATTACTAATCTAAGTATTGATACTCGATTAATAAATAAATTGAAGTAAAATTTCTCTAAAGCATAGGACATACCACTGTTCCCTAAAACTAACATGGTTTCAGAGATGAGGTGAAGGCAAAGCCCAAGAAAGAGTCAAATAACAATCACCAAAGACAGTTGGACAAGGACAAAAGCTTCAATGGGTTCCTTATCCTACTTCCCAACTAAAGACAGGCTCCATGATAAATCTGACTATCATGGATGGAAGATGTCTCTTAATTTGACCTTGGAAGGAAAAGAAAAGATGGAATATGTGGAGGGTAAAATCCCTGCACGTCCTTCAAATTCATCAATTGCTGCGAAGACCAAGTAAAATAGGGCTAAATTTAAAGACAAGAAGTTTATGAGTGATTCCATTGACAAGCATATCATGGCCTACATCTCTGAATTGAAGTTCTTCAAGGAGATCTACAATAGCTTTGTCGGCATGTTCAATTATATGTCTTAAGGCTTACTAAGATGAAGAATGATATACACTTGATTAGAGAAGTCATTCCTTATAGGGAACCTACTATCATCACCCCTGGAGGACTCCCACCTGAGTGGTATGTATTCAGAACAACCATCCTCAACAATGATCGTATTGCAGAGTCTGAAGAATTGATGTCCACATGCATTAAATAAGAAAAAAGAATGGTGGAGCAAGAAATTCCTTCTAATAGAAGCAACCCCAGTACATTCTCTGCTCATCCCAAAAGGATAAATAATGCAAGGTCTAAAGGTCAATTCCATGGAAAGCCTCGGTCTAAGGAATGCAAGAAGGGTACGTGGTTTTTTCACAATAAGTTTGGCCACTATGCAAGGGACTGTCCAAATAGAATGGACACATCGCATGATGATGATGACAATCATTTCAGGGGAAACTTCAATGATAATGGTCAAAGGAATGGCAGGTCCAATAGAAATGGAAAAAATAATGTGGGAAATCAAGGAAATGGTCGACCCTCCAAAAAATCAAGGAACTCTAGGCACAAAGAATCAAATGTCATTAAAAATAAGCAAAAAGAGTACAATCTTATATTTGCCCTCTCCACTGCCTCTCCTCTAGACAATTGGGGAAATTGGTTGATTGATTGTGGTGCCTCAAGGCAATTCACCGGATACAAGGAAGTCTTCTCTAATCTGTTAGAAAAGGAGACAAACTTAGAGATCATCCTTGGATACAATGCCACCTATACCGTGAAGAGTGTAAGTAATGTTACCCTTCAATTGAATCATGGTAACACTATTCATTTGCAAGAAGGACTATATATACATGATCTCAAGAAGAACGTAGTGTTCATTTTAGCCATGGAGGACAAAAGATATAAGGTGGCATTCATTAATGGAAATGTACATGTTTGGAAAATAAAATTTAAAGATACTTTTACTCTTGAGTTCAGGGTTGGCACATTGTATCAAGTTGGAGAAAGTCCATTAGGAGCCATGCCTTGCAACAAATCTCTACAATTTGAACTATAGCATCAAAGGTTTTCCCATGTTCATTGTAAGCCCCTACCTAATGTGAGGTAGATGGTGATGGGTATGTTAGAGTTCTATGTAGAGCATGAAGGTGTATGTCCGTTATGTGCTAAAGGAAAACCTACAAGGGGACCATTCCCCTCAAGTAATAGCAAGACCATAGATATATTACAATTGATCCACTCCGACAAATCTAGTATGATGCCCGTAAAATCTTTGGGAGGATACTTATATTATCTCACCTTGTGGATCATTATTCTCATAAGACCTAGATATAATTCTTGAAGAAGAAGGATGAAGTGTTCACCTGGTTCTGACAATTCAAAGCCTTGATCGGAAACCAATTTGAGAACAAAATCAAGATATTTAGGACCAACAGTGGTACCAAGTAGCAATCCAATGAATTCCAAGATTATTGTAAAGAAGTTGGCATTAAGAGGGAGACTACAATTTCGCACACTCTTAAGCAGAATAGTGTGGCTGAAAGGAAGAATTGCTCTATTGTAGAAACAACTAGTGCCTTGCTTCATGATCAATGCCTTCTCAAGTTTCTATGGGATGACAGTATAAATATCGTCGTGTATGTTCACAACTGATGCCCTCATCAAGTGTTGGGATCCAAGACTCCCAAAGAAATGTTCCCTATTAAGAAACATGATGTCTCTCATTTTAGAACTTTTGGAAGCCCCATATATTTTCATTTGTCGAAAGAAAAAAGAAGAAAATTGGATGCATCTCGGAGGAAAGGAATCTTTGTGCACTCTAGTGAAAATTCCAAGGGATATAGAATTTATGTGGCTCGTTAAAAGGAAATTGAGATAAGCCATGATGTTATATTCGACAAAGATATGGCCCTTAGGAAGATCAATAACCTTCGATCCTAAGGAAGGACAAAGAAACTCATGCAAGATATAATGGTGAAAAAAAGGACAAAGCAATGTCTAATGTTCATGAACCTATGGATTCTATTGATCCACTTGCTCATGAGCCCTCTTCCTCCAAGAGGAGATCCTCATGGCTTAGGGAGACTCTCGAAGATGCTAAGAGGCACATTGCACCAACAGTGACTTTCCGTGAATTTCAAGAAGCCAAACATGTCTCAAGGATATTTGATTGCTATAAGCACTATCATTCAAAATGAGTCTTCATCATTCGAAGAAGTCGTGAATCATGAAGTATGGAAGGATTCTATGAATGAAGAATACAAGTCAATTATGAAGAATGATGTCTAGGATGTGGTCCCCAGATTCCACGACAAATACTTTATCACTTCTAGGTAGCTCTACAAAATCAAGCATGGATCTTATGGAAGTGCAGAAAAGTTCAAGGCTTGCTTTGTTGCTTGAGGCTTTTCTCAAATGAAAGGCGTAGATTATGATGAGATATTTTCACTTGTTGCTTCATACACCACCATCCGCTTGATCATAGCCCTTGCTACCTCGCAAGGATGGAACCTACATTAGATGGATGTCAAGACCACCTTCTTGCATCATTCAATCAAAGAGGAAGTCTATGTGGAACAACCGAAGGGATTTGAAGTTTATGATCGGGAAATCTCATGTATGTTGGTTGAAGAAATGGATTGAAGTACGCACCCCAGGCTTGATATGAAAGGATCAATAGCTATCTAATCAAGTTTGTATTCACTAGAAGTGAACCCAATCTAAACCTTTACTTTAAGGTTGAAAATAATAAAACTCTTATTCTGGTACCTTATGTGGACAATCTCTTTCTCACAAGTGAAAATCATCTCATTCACAAATGTAAGAGGGAGTTGGCTTCTAAATTTGAGATCAATGACCCAGGACCGATAAACTATTTCCTAGAGTCGAAATTGGGAAATGCTTCTAAGTATCATCAACTCATAGGAGCACTAATGATCTTGGTAAACTCCCATCCGGACATATGTTTTTTAGTTAACACATTAGGCCAATGTAAGGTTGAGCCTCATCATATTAATTGGATTCCCACCAAGAATATTTTGAGATATCTTCTAGGCACAATCACTCATGCACTGAGATACACTTCAGGAGATGTGAGGTTGCATGGTTATTATGATGTTGATTAGGAAGGCAGCGTGGAGGATCACAAGAGAACTTCTAGATGTCATATTTCTTTTGCTTCTGCTTTGATATTCTAGATGGGCAGGAAGCATAAATTGGTTTCCTTGAGCACTACTAAAGTTAAATATACAATTGCTAGCATGACCACCTTTGAAGTTGTTTGTTTGAGGAAGCTCTTTATGAGTTGGTTGGACATGTCTTGGATACCACCATGAGCCACTACAACAACCAAACTGGGATCCGATTTTAGAGAATCTCATGTTTCATGATCTTTCCAAGCATATAGATATTAGGTACCACTTTATCTAGGATATGTTATAACAAGGAGCAATAGGGCTCCATCACATTGGGACTGATGACCAGGTCACCAATATTATGACAAAGCACCTAGGGAAGGTCAATTTCTTGGCCTTTCAAGAATGAATTAGAGTTGTGTAGATACCCTCTTTTGAGGGTCATGTGTGAGATGGAGATGAAGATATGGGACCTTCTGGGGGATTGGGGTAGTTCTTGGAGTGATGAGAAACCATAGGGAGACTGGTTCATCGTTCGCCCATGATACAACTTAGTGACATGTAGTTAGGATGAGTGGTTCATCCTTCTCCTCTTCAGACACCCTATCCATGCAGTCTGGTAGTCATCGTAAGTACCTCTCATCTGGCAAATGAGTAAGGAAATGGTGATATGGAATGTAGTAATATCGATGGATGCATCATGTACTACCATACTCCCTATTCTATCATGACTGATACTGATGTGGGATCAATTGGAACTGACTTCAGGTCAGTAAGAGTGGTATGAGACACTCTCATTTGATTTGAATTGAATTCGGGTCAGTAAGAGTGGTATGAGACACTCTCCTTTGATTGGGACTAGCTTCAAGTTAGTAGAGAATGGTATGATACACTCTCAATCACTTTTTATTCTTCATAGTTCAATAGAGTAGAGAAGAGTAGTGCAAAGTAGTGCATTGATGGTAGACATAGTACATAATGGTAGATAGATTAGTAGATGGAGTTTTCGCTAGTTGAGAGGGATTGTCAAAATTGGAACCTATGGACAAAATCTACATGGGTCAACTTATTTATTTATTTGAGGCAAAAATTTCAGGAGAGCCAAATTTCAAGATGCCAAAATTTCAAGAAGTTAAAACCAAGCATTGACCAACAAGCGTTGACCTCCTTTGAATGTTTTTTTGTGAGGGCTATCTCTATTTGGGTAGGCCACATTTCTAGGCACAAAAATCGAGGCTAAACATAGCCTACTAACGAGCATTGACTAGGGCTTACCTAAGTGGGCCATTTGATCACACTCTGACTAGGTTGAATTTGACTACTTTGAGGATTGTTTTATCTTCCCTATTGACGAGCACTATCTTTTATGTTTAGGGCTCTTTTTTTTTTGCTATAAATTATCAAATTTTTTCCATTGAGGGGGTCAAGAAGAGGTATGAGCCATCACGAATTTTATAGTTGAAGTTTGAATTTTGGTTTATCAATTTTGGCCCTATGTATGAAAGAAAACATGGAAGGAGGTTACCCCCTTGGAAGAGTTCAAAGGGGAAGGCCACAAAAGTCCTTAGATAAAGATCTAAATCCATGTACCTCAATCATAAATATAGTTAATCATGCATTTAAGGAGAGTAAAATATTATCCATACAAATCTTCATAAAGACAATGGAACATCCCTTGAATCTCATAATACGTTCATGAATCCATGATTGTAACGACATTGGCATCATCATAATCATTGTCATAATCTTCATTATCATCACCATCACAACAATCATCATTGTCATGATTGCATTATCATCACAATCACTGATCATGTCATCATCATCATCATCTTCATCATCATCATGATTATGGACATTGTCTCAATTGTTCATAATTGGACATAAAAGAGGGTACAAATGTGAATGAAAAAGTGGAAACAAATGTCAGTTGCAACACTAGCCACAAAATATAGCACAATTTGTGGCACAACAAAAGTGAATGCAAAAGTGGATGTAACAACATACACAAAAGAAGATGCAAACTTAGATGCAAGACAATATCAATAAGGGATACAAAAGTGGATGCAAACATGAGTGAAACAAGAGAGAAAAACTTGGATGAAAAATATGGATGCAATGGAACTATTTGCAAACCCGACACAAAAGTGGATGCAAAAAGAGATGTAATATTTGATGCAAATACTCGATGAAAAAGAGAATGCAAACATAGATGCAAGATTAGAAGCAAAAGTGCATACAACAATAAGTGTAAAACATGGAACAAACTGTGGCACGACAAAAGTGGATCTAATAATAGATGCAACAAAATTTGATGAAAAATGAGACACAAAGCCCCATACAAATCCTAGCGAAAAATTGGATACAAAAGGGACCCAAAAACATATCTAAAAGTCAATGAAAACCTAGATGTATGTGAGGATGCTATGGTGGATGCAAAATTACAAGGAAAAATGGGTGCAAAAGGAGGGGCCAAACTAGGTGCAAATTATTGCACATGAAAATTGGATGCAATAGAGGACACAATAATATATGCAAAATAGGATGAAAATATGGATGTAGAATAAGATGTAAAAGTGGTTGCAAGAAAAGTATATTCAAAACTAAACACAAAACTAGACACAAACCTCAATGCAAAACTTGGCTCAGAGGGGACGCAATATTTGAATTAAAACAAAAATGCAAAAGTTGATGAGTGTAGATGCAAAAAATGGATGCCATAGAGAATGCGAAAGTAGGTGAAACAAAATTAGGGGTCAAACTTGATGCAAAACATGGTGCAAAATATGGAACAAAAATTGGCATAAAACCTCGCATAAAATCTGGTGTAAAACATAGATAAAAATAGGTGGTACTAAACTTAGTGTAAAACTTGGTGCAAAACTAGTTCAAATTTTGAATCAAGTTTGGCACCATATTTGATAAATGGACACAGATAGCACCAAAAATTGGCTCTAGACAAAAAAAGAAGAAGCAAAAAAGGACATTAATCACATTGTCTTGTTGTAGTTTATTCTTAACTGTAAAGATAATGAATTGTAGTCAAATATTTCTTTGGTTAATAAAAATGTTGCAAGCCAAATAGGAAAATCATAGGTTGCAACTTATAATGATGTTTAGGATTAATGACTCAAACTCTAAGTCTAAACTCTAAATTTTGTCATTTGGAGTTAACTTAAGTGGTTAGGTGATATCACTGTGATCCCAAGTTCAAGTCTGCTAGATTGACATGTTTAGCCTCTAAAATATAGTCATTACGGATATACTCTATATACTATATATTTTCCCCATAAATTATAAAAAACTATTTCTATAAACATTTCTTTTGCAACATCTAATAAAATTACTAATTAAATAACATGATCCATACAAATAACCCACTAAAAATAATAAAATTCCAATAACCCACTGAATGAATGTTAAAAATATATAAATTTAGACTCTCTCAAAAGTATCCCTTGATATTTATCATTTTATCTAACATATATATTTCTTTAGTTAAAACAAATACAAGAGCGTTAGCATTAAATGTGTATGTGGTCCAATGTAATTAATAGACATTTATTTAAACCACTTGAAATTTGAAAACGATTTAGAAAATTTAATAACTATACTAGTAAGGACGGTTAAATAACCTTTTGGGTATTGGCATTTCAAATCGTTATTGACATTTCAGATCTGCAAACTGGACATTTTCAATCTGCAAACTGGACATGTATCGCCATGCAAACTGGACATTTTCAATCTGCAAACTGGACATGTATCGCCAAATTCCAGCCATTTTGAAATGCAACGAAGATGGTACAGGTGGCCGCAATGGAGTTGAGACGCCTTCTCACCCAATTGAAAATCGACATGGCATACTGGGCAGCATGAACTAATATTATTATTATTTACCTGATGTTCTGAAATACTTATGTTAGGCAATGCTGGAAGGGGAATTCTGTTACTGTCATAGTGGGTTCTCACTCGTTCCGCAACAGATCGCCTCACGAGACGAGATTGTCGCTGGAATTGAACAAAGTAATATAGCTTCCTGATTACCTCCTGACAAGCACGTTTTACATCACGTATCTGTTGATGATCCGCTGGTCCTTCCATAGCCGGATGCGGAACAGGTGTTGCTTGGATTTCGTGTGTGTGATCATCATTGGTGGCAGTAGCCTCTTCTGTCGCCACCTGAGTCTCAGGAACAGTCGGCAATAGTTCCTCTGCAACAATATCTCGATCAGGGACTCTGTTATGATTGGTTGTTGGTTCAAGAATTGTGCTTCTGTTATGATTGGTTGTTGGTTCAAGAATTGTGCTTCTCTGCGTGAAAGCTAGCATCTCACGCTCACATTGTAGCTGCTCTTCAGCCAGAGAGCGTAGCCTTGGTAGTACCTCTCGATAACAATCTATGTGAGTATTTCGAGTGGCTATCTGAATAGCTTCTTCTATTCGCACCTTATCTCGACGAAGACGGCGCAATGCGTTACCTAATATAAACTCTTCTGCCTCACGAAGAACTTCCTCAAACTCTTCTTCCTGGCGACGAAGAGTTACAGTACCATTGGGAGGTGAGGAGGAGGAGGGATGAGATCTTGCATCATCCTCACTTACATTTCTGCTCTCCGGCTCTGAGTCTCTTTCCCTTTGGAAGTTACGTAATATAATCTCTTCTACCAGACGAAGAACTTCCTCCTCCAACGCTTCTGCCTCGCGAGGAACGGTTACGGTACCATTGGGAGGTGAGGAGGACGAGGCATGAGATCTTGCATCATCCTCACTTGCATTTGTGCTCTCCCGCTCTGAGTCTCTTTCCCTTTGCCCTTCCATTTGAGATAGAAAACGGAAAATGATGGCCAAGTCTCTTTCCCTTTGCCATTCCATTCGAGATAGAAAACGGAAAAGGATGGCCAAACCAAAATCGAAACCAAAATCGATTGGATTGCTGATGACTGACCTGTACTTAACCTGTATACTCAGTTAAGTAAATCTTTTACGCAAGAAAGGAAATATTAGGTCCGTCCGCTCGCTGAAGGAAGCAATGCAAGATACATTTATTTATACCATTGTAGGGTCACCTTAATGGGCATGTATTAAGCGCCGACACGAACGCTCCACATAAGGATGTAACCCGCTGCATTATCACATAGTATCAAATTATCAATTATGGCATCAAAGTGGTTGGGTGTTTAGTTCGATACATTTTACTTATTTCGATTAAAATAAAATAGAATTAGAGGAAAAAAACTATTTATTTTCTTTTTATATGAATTAATGGAGAAATTTAAGGAGTAGAAAGTTATAATTTATTTGAATAATGTGAATTTTGGGTAGTTTAACAACGCAATCAATTTTTTGGGAAAAATAGTGGAAATTCTACTATGATTTTTGCTAACCAGAAATTTTGGGAAATTTTGGTTCCAACTATTAGGCTTTAGACTTTTGGGTGTCTAGAGTGATGGTGTTAAATGGATTTCCAACATAAATAAAATTCAAATACTTGTAGGATTACATTTTTAGGAAAAAAATTGTGAGATTCCTTCCAAAAATAACCGTATTTGTGGCTGAATATGTGGCCTCGCATAGTAACAATTATTTGAATAATAAATTTATTAAATATATTAGGTTTGCCCATTTATTAACTAACTCATTGCATAAATATAAATATGTTATTGTGTTAAGAGGAAAAGGGTGTTGTACATGTGTACATTATATTGCAAATATTGCATTAAAATATAGCTTCCCAATATGAGATATTGTAATCTCTTTCGGTGTTGTATAAGGGGAAATTATGTTGCAAAATATTTTATTTAAAGATAATTATATGCAAGCCACATTGTAATGTGTGGTCTTATTGTGTTATTTAATTATTTGGATTAAGTCAAATCACATAAAAATAAAATAATAAACTTAATAATTAGAATTAGAATTAATAATTAAACCACTCTAGATTCATATTAACATGGATATGCCAAGGATCTAGAGGAACCGAATCTCTTGACTTGTGGACTTTTTTTTGAGTGAAAAGAGATTTGGCCTCATTTCATTCTTGGTAGATTTGGAGTTAAAATGAATATAGGTTGGTCAAATAATAAATAAACTATCATTTTCACCAAAAAGGTGCAAAGACATGCCGATAGAAGTGTAGATGAATGTAAAGTCACATACAGGTAGCATTGCAGCAAACAAGGATGTGGATATGGAAGGTTTGAGTAATTAGGGGATGAGGAGTGGGGGAAATGGTAACGAATTGGGAAAATAGAGGCTGGATGTGGAAAAAAGCTACACTAAGAAAATTAAGTTGTTTTAGTTGATGAGTACCTTTGTTTATAGAATGGACTCTTCCTTACATGTATTAAATGCTACAAATGAGATCTACTCAACCTATCTTAACGAGGATTTTCACCTAGCATCGTCTATTGAGATATGCCACATCATTGTGTGCAAAATATGTGTAATTCTTGTTTATGAAAACTTTGGTTGTTTTGGATAGCATCTATATTACTCATATGACTTTCAAACAAGCATGTATGGGTTGAAATTTTTAGGTTGGATTTTATGGATATATTAGCCACTTTGGTGGGAAGAAAAATTGGAAATAGTGTTATTAATTATTTTAGCATCAAAACAAATAGTGAGCTTTTAGAAACATTACAAAGAAAAAGATATACAAATCAAGATTGCGAAAACTCCCAAGCTCTCCTCCCTAAAAAGTGTTCAAATCAACCTCCCAAAAAAGTTAATGGTGACTTTCCAACAAGCTCAACAAGCTCGATAAATACTACCCAAATCGCATTTCCTGTAACACTATGAGTGTTACTATGTTTCTAACCCTTTGCCACATTAGACACTTGAAACATAACATATTTTAAATTATCATACTTTAAAAGCAAGGTCATAGAGGTACTCAAAATTATTGGTTATGAAATTGTCACATGACTCGACATACAACATACATTATCCTTATTGATGTCCATTATTGGATTCTTTACATTTTCAACTCAACCGGGTGGTGAGATAGAATTTTGTTGAATATTCATAAACACTTGTCGTGTTGTTTCTACTTTGGATATATATTTTAATTGAGATAGTTAGCTTGGCTTATTCACGTGGTAACAAGTTGACAATTTTGTGAGACTCTTATTAGCTACCATATATATTTACTTTGACTTACAATAATAAAATGGATTATGAAACTATGACATTCCCTATTCTAATGATCTTGTCTTTTCTGAATCTTGCATAATTATTTTTTATTAAGAAAAATCAACACATTTTGTATGGAGAGAACCAAAATGAAAATGAATTTTCAAAACTTGAAATGGATTTTAATGTTGCGATAAATAGTTACTTGTGCATAACAAAATCCCTACTAGATGGAAACAACAAATTACTCTTGTAATTGCAATTGTGTCACATAGTAGTTCATGTGCCTCCAAATTAAACATAAATTAAGGCCCATCTAACCATCATTCAACACATTAAACCTCTCTTTTTGCATTAGGTAAGGTACTTTTAACTTTAATATGTTTATTAGGAAGGTTTATGGATCATTGCATATTTGTGGCTAATATTATTTAGTTTTGTGAAATATTATGAAAATATTTAGTAGATTATGGAGTTTATGGAGATTTGGAGGAGGAGATAATATATATAATTTCTACCTACTATAGGAGGATCAATATTGGATAATAAATCAGCAAGATATTCTAAAATTATTGCACAAATTCTGGAGTTCCAGTGATTGAGAAAAACTAGGAATGTGTTCTGTGTCCTTCATAAGAATTTGATTTTCCTTGGGCTTTCTGTTCCTAAAAGGATTTGATTTCATTAAATTCTCTCCATTGCATCATGACAGTACCATTGGGAGGTGAGGAGGAGGAGGGATGAGATCTTGCATCATCCTCACTTACATTTCTGCTCTCCGGCTCTGAGTCTCTTTCCCTTTGGAAGTTACCTAATATAATCTCTTCTACTAGACGAAGAACTTCCTCCTCCAAAGCTTATGCCTCGCGACGAACGATTACAGTACCATTGCGAGGTAAGGAGGATGAGGCATGAGATCTTGCATCATCCTCACTTGCATTTTTGCTCTCCCGCTCTGAGTCTCTTTCCCTCTACCCTTCCATTTCGAGATAGAAAAGGGAAAAGTATGGCCAAACCAAAATCGATTGGATTGCTGATGACTGACATGTACTTAACCTGTATAGTCCGTTAAGTAAATCTTTTACGGAAGAAACGAAATATTAGGTCCGTCCGCTCGCTCAAGGATGCAATGCAAGATACATTTATTTATACCATTGTAGGGTCACCTTAATGGGCATGTATTAAGCGTCGACACGAATGCTCCACATAAGGATGTAACCCGCTGCATTATCACATAGTATCAATTATGACATCAAAGTGGTTCAGTGTTTAGTTGGATAAATTTTACTTATTTCGATTAAAATAAAATTGAATTAGTGGAAAAAATCTATTGATTTTCTATTTATATGAATTAATGGAGAAATTTAAGGAGTAGAAAGTTATAATTTATTTGAATAATACGAATTTTAGCCAAAAGTTATAATTAGAGTAGTTTAACGAGGCAATCAATTTTTTGGGAAAAATAGTGGAAATTTACTATGATTTTTTCTAACCGGAAATTTTGGGAAATTTGGGTTCCAACTATTAGGCTTTAGGATTTTGGGTGTTTAGAGTGATGGTGTTAAATGGATTTCCATCGTAAAAAAAAAATGGATTAAGTCAAATCACATAAAAATAAAATAATAAACTTAATAATTAGAATTAGAAATAATAATTAAACCACCCTAGATTCATATTAACATGGATATGCCAAGGGTCTAGAGGAACCAAATATCTTGACGTGGGGAATTTTTTTTGAGTGGAAAGAGATTTGGCCTCATTTCATTCTTGGTAGATTTGGAGTTAAAATGAATATATGTATGTTAAATAATACATCAACTAGCATTTTCACCAAAAAGGTGCAAAGACATGCCGATAGAGGTGTAGATGAATGTAAAGTCACATAGAGGTAGCATTGCAGCAAACAAGGATGTGGATATGGAAGGTTTGAGTAATTAGGGGATGAGGAGTGGGGGAAATGGTAACGAATTGGGAAAATAGAGGCTCGATATGGAAAAGATCTATAGTAAGAAAATTAAGTTCTTTTAGTTGATGAGTACCTTTGTTTATAGAATGGACTCTTCCTTACATGTGTTAAATGTTACAAATGAGATCTACTCAACCTAACTTAAACAGGATTTTCACCTAGCACCGTCTATTGAGATATGCCACATCATTGTGTGCAAAATATGTGTAATGCTTGTTTATGAAAACTTTGGTTGTTTTGGATAACATCTAGATTACTCATATGACTTTCAAACAAGTATGTATGGGTTGAAATTTTTAGTTTGGATTTTATGGATATATTAGCCACTTTGCTCGGAAGAAAAATTGGAAATAGTGTTATTAATTATTTTAGCATAAAAATAAATAGTGAGCTTTTAGAAACTTTACCAAGAAAAAAATATACAAATCAAGCTTGCAAAAACTTACCAAGCTCTCCTCCCCAAAAGGTGTTTAAATCAAGCTCCCAAAAAAGTTAATGGTGACTTTCCAACAAGCTCAACAAGCTCGATACATACTACCCAAATCACATTTCTTGTAACACTACGAGTGTTGGTATGTTTCTAACCCATTGCCACATTAGACACTTGAAACATAACATATTTTAAATTATCATACTTTAAAAGCAAGGTCATAGAGGTACTCAAAATTATTGGTTATGAAATTATCACATGGCTCGACATACAACATACATTATCCTTATTGATGTCCATTATTGCATTCTTTACATTTTCAACTCAACTGGGTGGTGAGATAGAATTTTGTTGAATATTCATAAACACTTGTCGTGTTGTTTCTACTTTGGATATATATTTTAATTGGGATAGTTAGCTTGGCTTATTCACGTGGTAACAGGTTGACAGTTTTGTGAGACTCTTATTAGCTAACATATATATTTACTTTGACTTACGAGAATAAAATGGGTTATGAAACTATGACATTCCCTATTCTAATGATCTTGTCTTTTCCGAATATTGCATAATTATTTTTTATTAAGAAAAATCAACACATTTGTATGGAGAGAACCAAAATGAAAATGAATTTTCAAAACTTGAAATGGATTTTAATGTTGCAATAAATAGTTATGTGTGCATAGGAGAATCACTACTCGATGAAAACAACAAATTAGTCTTGTAATTGCAATTGTGTCACATAGTAGTTGATGTGCCTCCAAATTAGACATAAATTAAGGCCCATCTAACCATCATTCAACACATTAAACTTCTCTTTTTGCATTAGGTAAGGTACTTTTAACTTTAATATGTTCATTAGGAAGGTTTATGGATCATTGCAAATTTGTGGCTAGTATTATTTAGTTTTGTGGAATATTATGAAAATATTTAGTAGATTATGGAGATTTGGAGGAGGAGATAATATATAAACTTTCTACCTACTATAGGAGGATCAATATTGGATAATAAATCAGCAGGATATTCTAAAATTATTGCACAAATTCTAGAGTTCCAGTGATTGAGAAAAACTAAGAATGTGTTCTGTGTCCTTCATAAGAATTTGATTTTCCTTAGGCTTTCTACTCCTAGAAGGATTTGATTTCATTAAACTCTCTCCATTACATCATGACAGTGAAGGAATGACACAGTGTATGTTGCACACATAGTGCTGATGCCTCTTAAATTTGTGTGAACTTCTGGTTGATAATTAATGTTGGTAGCATTTTGAGTTGCAAAATTATTGTTTAAATACTAAGACTCATCACTTTATGGCATCATTGTCGGGGATGTGTCGAAGTATGCATTGTTTTCTTCCATAATTGAGTCATTTCTTTTTCTTTCTGCAAAAAAAAAAAAAAAAAGGATTTGGCATATTTCATTTCAAAAAGAGAAAATTGCATTGCATTAGCATTCTTATTCAAAAAAAAAAAATAACTTCTCCAACACCAACCCCCCTCATTTTATCACATGGTGCAGTAAGAGCCACATCACCATCCACTTTTCCAGGTAGAATAAGAGGAGGTGGAATATAAGATAGAATAAATGGATGGACATGATGAGAATGAAAGAGATTCTCTTGGATTTTTCATTCAAGATGCTAATGTCAATGCGCATATGAAGAACATCCCTCCATCTTTCCTTACTAATTTCTATGGTATGAGGTGAGAGGATCCGGAAATATTTCTCTTCAAATTTGAAATCCTTGGTAGATCTTATGGTTAGTTATTGAACACTCAAATATATATATTTTTTCTGGCAACATTAAAGGATAGAGGTCTTAAATGGTTCATGATTTTAGGGACTAATTCAATAAGGTCATGGAATGATATGAAAAATATAAAGATCATGATCTTAAAGAATAAATATTTAGAATAAATCAAAAAGAAAATGAGAGTCTTCAGCATCTAATAGATAGGTTCATGTATAATGTTAAGAGGGAAAAATTACATCATTTAGGATTTGAATCACTAAAAACTCTTTTACTTAGAAAAATTAGGAATTTCAAGTGGATTGATATCCTTGATCTAATGAGTAAAGGTGATGTATATCAATTATCATTTGAAGAAATTTGTGAAACATGTAAACACATATCAAGAGTAAGGGAAAGAGTGTGTAAATCAGCATCAAGATTAGTAAGTTAAGCTAGAGTTGGAAATTTGTTTGATGACTTTAAAACATAAATTCTTAAAAAAATCTAATTGAACAAGTAGAAATGATAAGAATGAAAGATGAGGAAAAATAAGATGTTGATATTTGTGTTGTCCATGTAGAATCACACATTGTTAAATGTTGCCCATGATTACCAAGGTTGAAGGAATTTTATCAAGAGGACAATGGAGCAAGTGAATCACCAAAGAAGTTGTGTTATGTAGATCCAAGAGGACCATGGTTGTCTTGTCAACCTAGTATGATGCAAGAATCTAATTCACAATTTCAAGGTTATGTACATGCATCTCAAAGTACTTAGAACACAAGATTTCCTTGGAAACCTTGGCCATCAGAACCCCAAAAGTAGTCATCTCAACAATTTTGGAAAGAACCTTATGGGAGAAATCCACAATATCCTCGATACTTTCCTCAATATGCTCTATACCCAACTCCATGTTATCCCTGCCATCCACGTCCACCACAACAATGACCCTAACCAGATCCATCTCAAACATCCAATCCCACGCAACTACATGTACCACCAAACCCACACAATGAAGTAGCTCAACCCCCTTACAATGCTGAGGTACAACACTTCCATGTATATTCTCTTGATCTCAGTGGTATTCACCTTAGCTCATGAAGAGAATTTCAAAAAATAGATTCTCTTGATGCCGTTGATGGAAAACATGTAGAAAAAGAAGATTCAAATGAGAGGAGAAAAGAATCATAGGTTGCACTTGATGAAGAGCAGACATCACAATCAGCATCATGTGGACAATAGGATAATTAGAATCATAATCAGAATCCATAGACATATGAACACATTGAGGAAGTCACATCATGTTCAACATTAGATCCTCTATGTGTTCAAGATAATAATCAGTAAAAAGAAGAAGATTTGGATTAAATTCGTGGAATAAGAATACCTCCAAGATGATCCAAATCAACATGTGGATGAGGGAAATCCAAAAAAAAGTTAAGCTACAAAAACAAACTCTTATTCAACAAATTTTTATCTCATCTTAGTCAAATCAATTGGTATCTCACATTTAGGACATGTCAAAGCATATGTTTTGAGCCTACACACGATTTCATTTGTGATCATGTTATGCAAGTGCATTCATTGGTAGTATAAAAATGAAAAATAAGAGAAAAAATCAAATATCATGTGAAAACCTTCTTTGAGGCGCCTCAGATTGGCTCATTGATTGAAAACCTCGATGATGTACTGAATGGGTTGGGAAAAAGAGAAAAAAGAGAAATATAGAAGATGCTAGGTGAAAACCTCCTTTGAGGTGCCTTAGTAGACCTACTAGCTAAAAGCCCCATTGAGGCAGATGATGAACCTCATCATTGGGTAACTATATGGACCTTAATACACCTCCAAACTTACTAAAATCAACTCTTCTCATAATTACTTACATTTTTGAATTGTATTTTTCTTCATGAGATGAGTGAAAGTAAGATGTTATGTCTAGTGGTCTAATCTGCATTGATTGCAGATTTTTGGGAGAAAATGATGGCAATTTTGGCTAATTAAGGTTCAAGAACTTGAATGAGACAAGAAGGAGAGATTATAGGAGATGGGTCTTCCTCATTAAATCCTCACTCATTCGAATATCCCTTAATCAAATCACACTAGCTCAGAGTTGCAAGCAGCCAAGTCATGCTGATCATTGGCAGCCAAGCCAATTCATCTTGAGTTTGGGAGCCAAACCTCCCAAGATTTAATGAAGTCGTTGGAGACTTCAGTTGTATAAATAAGGAGGCCTAGAGCCTCATTAGTATTTGTATTATTTATGTAAGAGCACTAAGTTTTTTCGAGTAAAAGGATTGTTGCAAAAGATTGTTATGTATTTTTTGATATGATAATGAGAATGAGCATTTCCATGATCCAACACTAAGTTGATTCAGAGGGTTGAAGCTCTTTGGTTAGGGCCCAACCCTAGCAGTAGAGATTCCTCTTATTGTATTTGTATGCCTATTTTATTTCATAGATTAATTGTTGAAATGATTTTGGCATTATTTCATTGCAAGTAGTGGTGAATTTAATTAGCTTGCTTCCATTTGCGCATAGATTTAGCAGTAGATTTAGAGAGATAAAGGAATACCAAAAATGTCGAAATAAGGTAGATTTGGCCTCAATCCTCCCTTCAGGGACCTTGGTTTGAGGAAAAACTCCTATTCGGCCCCAAAAAAACCGAATTATGATTTCTTATGGAATATAGTTTTTTCTACTACTTACGCCAATATCTTTACAGCTTTCAAGAATAGGTTTCAATTTATCTCTTTTATCTGCAACTTTGTATTAGATCTGAAGGTGTTTCACAAAATTCTACAAGTATTTCCATGCATGAACTATGCAATTAAATAATGGGATTGTGTTTTATTATGATGATTAGAAATATTTCTTGTTTGACATGACTCACAGATAAATGCGAGTGATATGTGTATTGTAGGAGTTTCAATAGTGCAGCAAGATCTCATGTTAGTAGCCCCAACCTAACCTCATCCATTGATGATCACCAAAAGCCACTAAGTCCATCAACCAATTTATCATTCCGTAAGAACAACTTTCCATGTTTTTTGAGCAAATCCAACCATCTCACAAACTTTGCTTTGAGTTCTCAGGAAGTCCTAGCCACTCCCTTTCCTTATTGCTTCCATCATTCACCTTCCTTGAGCCCTATACCAAATTTCAAATCATTCCTATATCTTTCGATCCAATCCTGTAGGAATACAGGGGATCGTGTAGGAGAATTAGGAAATCTTGTAGGTGTATTAGGACGACTTGTAGGATGACCTATAGTGGCCTGGTTTAAGGCCTGTTTGTGGAAAAAACATCCAGAAAGATAGGAGAAGACCCCTAATTGCCTCCCAAGCCATCTGACCTTTCAAAACCATCTCTAACCCACCTTCCATACCACCAAAAAGAATTAGCATTCATATTTTCACAAAAAGGACAAAAGAAAAAAATGGTTATTGTATTCATTCATATGCACAGTAGTAAAGTGCTTGGTTATATGAGATTGGATGCCTAGGATAGTTAGGATTACACAAACATTAGCTTAGAATTCTTCTGAAGCAAGATATCTTAACAAATAGTTAGATGAGTGGTGTGTTTAAAGAATTTATTTCAGTATTTTATTATTGTAGTAGGCAATATTTCAATTCTCTCAATCAGGGTAAAATACCTCTTTCTCCATTGGTAATCAAACTTCACCTAAATCAATAGCAGGCTAGTTTGAGAAACCCTAGTTGTCTATCATGAACTCAACCGTGACAAAGAGTGGACCCATTGCATATACTTGTGTATACAGCACTGTCACATCCAAGTTTGTATGAACCCGGGGTTGATAAAGTATAGTTGGCAGCCGTAGGAGTTGTAGCATTCTTGCCGCAATACTGGTGCTCATCACTTTTTAGCATCATTGCTGGGGAGGTTTTTAAGTATATGTGATTTTTACTTTCTTTCTTCCATTTCTTATCTCTTTCATTCTGATATTAGCTTCATTTTTTTTTTGCAAAAGTAATTGTAAGTTTGTTTTCTTTCCTTTCCATTATGCAGCTGAGATTTCATTCAACAGATAGTTTCCATTCAGTTTTTTATTTAAATTCTAAAATTAGTCTTAAATCTTGAAAAAAAAAAACTTCTTTCATTCCTCATAGGAATGGGGATAAATTAGATAAATTTCTACCAAATACCCCCACCACTTCAAACATCCAACCTTCCGCCTTCTTCAGTGGTTGTGAATTGGAAAACCCCTTAAGCGAGCAACTAGAGATTTTAGAAGAGCCTACAAGGGAGAAGAAGAAGGATAACCCATTCCAACTGGCCTAATGGCTGAAAATAGAAATGACAGAGGAGATAGAGAAGGAATTGAGGGTGATTTTCCCATCAGAGAAACCAATGGGGATTCCAAGATGAAAAGCATAAGCCCCTCTACTCTTCCTCACTTCCACGTCCTGACCTCAGAAGATCTAGATACTTTCCTGTGTGAGTTCATTGTCATATGCAGAACTTATGATTCACCACTAATGATTAGAAGTTTAATTTTTTCCCATCCACTCTCAAGGATGCAGCTCGGCGGTGGTTCACGGGTTTACCTAGGGATAACATCACCACCTAGTCTCAGATGCATAAAGCCTTCAATAACAAGTATTGGGATTACTATAGGTCCAATAACACTAAAGAGGAAACTTTTAGAATGACCTTAGGGCATGACGAGTCCTTAAACAATTATGAGGAAATATTCTAGGTTAGCTACAAAAGGGCTAGGTGCACACCTAATCTTGAGTCACTAAAGCTAGTCCTACTCAAGGGGTCATCAGAAGATCTTTTGGATACCCTAAACCTAATATCATGGTGGGACATCTATCAACTACCCTATGAATATATCAAGATCATCTTTAAGAGCCATTGCATGGCAGATAGGAAAAAGGGTAGGCGTAGTCAACTAGTGGCTAGCTCATCCTCTTCCAACACATCTATAAGGAATGAAATGCTTCAAACCCTTGCCCTACAAATGGAAATTATGCACATCAAGAGAAAGAAGGAGGAAGAAGAGAGAGTGTTAACCATCTTCTGTTCTTGATGCACAAGGAGGCACCCTAGGAATGAATGCCCATTAAACCTTATAGAAATTTGCTTGGTCTATGAAGAAAACCACTCCACGGACAAGTGCCCTTCTCTACCTAGACTAAATTTGTGTATTGGGGAACTGAAGGGGGGACTAAAAACCTATGCTACATAAATCAAAGGAGGCCTCATGGGCCTTGACCATACCAACACATCATGCAAGGGTCATTCTATGCATATTGCAACCCTAACCAAAACACATACATTCCCTCTTGGGGGACCCTTGCTCATCCCACCTCATCTACACCTTCTCCTTAGCCTTTTGTAGCTTAGTACCATTCCCAACCGACCAACCAACCATTTCATCCATATACTCCTCCACAGCCTCGTTGGTAGATTAATTTGTGAGATTAAATCTGTTAATATTAATTGTCAACCCGGGGTTCGTAAGCACGAATTACCTTGCGCTTTCTCGGTTTAGGATATGTTAGAGTTTAATTGTTTCCTTACTAGTGATTTATGAAATAAATACTCACAAATCTTATCGTCTAATGAGCACACCCAACAAAAACGAGCTTCTATTCACGCCAAACCCTAATCAAACTTTGCAGGTTGGTACCAAACTCTATATGAAAAATTACTCAATCGTTTTCAACAAGCATTCTAGAATGAAAATTCTTTGAAACAAATCAAACAATGTTATGAAACCAGCTCAAGAAAAGATAGAAAAGATAGATCAATGCCTTAGAATTCAGCCTCTTCGAGGGGGCAGCCTCCTTTACATTACTTAAATGAACAATTCTTGGATGATTCAAATGAAAAGACATCCTCTCTATATATAGGAGTCTAAGGGGTCATAACATAATCAGAGCCTACATAACAATAATAATGTATGAGCACAATAATAACAATAGTGGGCTTCTATGGGGCACAATAGTAACAATATGGGCACTACATGGGTACATCAATATAATAAGGGGGTTGTACTAATAATAATAAGGGGTTACACTAGTAGTATAGGGGCCTAACATGCCCCTCTCCTTCAAAAAGTGTTGTCCTCAATGCTTGAGTAGTTCTTGATGCTTCTATATAAACTTCTTGTCCTCCAATGTGGAATCTTCAGCGGGTAAGTTCTTCCAGTTGATGAGATACTCTGAAATTGATTGATTTCGTAGCTGTCGGGTTCATCTTTCTATGACTGCTCCAGGTTCCAATATGATTTTTCCTTCCTCTTCAATTTCTGGCAATATTGTTTGAATTGGGATCTTTTGGAACTTTTGAATAAGTGGCCATACTTCTTCATCCTTCTTCGATTCATCCCTTGCTTCCATTTTCTTGAAGTGTCTTCCAATTCGGTAAGATCGCCATTTTTTAAGTGCATGTAGTATTTCCGACATTTCCTTCTCACAAATAGCTTGCTTGAGATGTAGCAGTAAGAATACCCAATCACCTACATCAAAACATTTTTCACTACAATGTTGATCTACCTGTTGTTTCATTCTAGTTTTCACCAAAGTGGCATTATCCTTTAAAAGTTCGAGAACTTGTTGTTGATGCACGATGTGATCTTTCACCACTTGAAACTTTTTCTTCTTGATATGTCCTTCTTTCTTTAAAGTTTGAGGAGTGATAATTTCTTCCAATCTTTTACAATATATGGTCGAATTCATTTCTTGATGCTCAATGTGATCTTTCACTTCTTGAACATTTTTCTTCTTGATATGTCCTTCTATCTCGATAGTTTGAGGAGTGGTGATTCCTGCCAATGCTTTACAAGATATGGTCTGATTCATTTCTTCTATCTCTGGGTTGGATCCTGGCGTATATCCTCTTCTTTTGATGTTTCTTGATCCTTTTCTTCCTCCTCTTCATACTCTATGTAAAATAATTTCTTCTCAAGAAACTTATGACCTTTAGTGCAATTGCTATCACAATTGTAACAAAGCCCTTTTTCTATTTTTTCTTCCAAATGTTGTGGTGTAACCCTTGTAGGTTGTGGAAGGCTAGGAGAAACAACACTTCCATCTTCATAGCTGTGAGGGGTAGAATTCATTGTTGCCATAATTCTACTTTCTAGTATGTCACAAAGCCCTTTTACTCTTTCCAATTGTTGTGGTGTTGCTCTAAAGAAGGTGTTACTCTTTGTATCCTCATAATGTGCTATCATTTCCTCTGTGGGAATTGACCATGTAACAAGTCGTTTACGAGAACAAAGCCCTTTATACCACAAAAATTGATTCGGTTCTAAATATGAAGATGAAATACATTCCTTTTGTAACAGTGGTACACCATGTAGATCAAAATATTGCTCCATCTGACGTATCCAATTTACCGGATCCTTGCCATCAAACTTCCTCATCTTGCTTTTTCTTAATTTTAGGAGCTCAATCTTGAAATGACTGTAACTCTGTACTTTCAGATCTTTAAGTTCTAAAATTGTGACCTACAGTATCCCTCTATTTCCTCTTTCTAATGCCACCAGTCTGACCCCAATTGAATTCTCCAGTGAAGAGTTATAGCAAATCTCCCACAGTGACCTGATTATAGACCTTTCTAGAAGAGAGAAATTGTATGAAGTTACACGTGTCACTATTTGGACCTTTGGCTCTGAAAAATACCTAGACGAAACTGCAGTCCGTCCTCTTTCTGTACCTTTTGACGAAATTTCAATCTGATGCTCCGAGAGAAAGTTATGACGATTTTCCCCAGGTCACTTGTTTTGAATGTAATTCAGGATTTTGCAAAAAGACCAACTTCCTCAGATCATATCTCCAAAAATGTTGTTCACAAAGCTCTAAAATTAGGACCTGAGATTCAGCGCAATGTCTTCCCAAATGGGTTTTTTTTTTTACTTCTGAAATGTGATAGAAAAAAAGTTATAGTGAAACTGCCACGATGACTTGTTTGGAGCAGCGAAACCCTAGAATCCAAAGGTCTGATACCAAATGTTATGAAACCAGCTTAAGAAAAGATAGAAAAGATAGATCAACGCCATAGAATTCAGCCTCTTCGAGGGGGCAACCTCCTTTAGATTACATAAATGAATAATTCTTCGATGATACAAATGAAAAGACCTCCTCTCTATATATAGGAGTTTATGGGGTCATAACATAATCAGAGCCTACATAACAATAATAATGTAAGGGCATAATAATAACAATAGTGGGCTTCTATGGGGCACAATAGTAACAATATGGGCACTACATGGGTACATCAATATAATAAGGGGGTTGTACTAATAATAATAAGGGGTTACACTAGTAGTATAGGGGCCTAACAATCTCTGTAATTTGAATCATCCATTTCTAAAATTGTGATTTGTAGTATCACTTTGTGTCCTCTTTCCAATGCCGCCAGTCTGATCCAAATTGGATTCTCCAAGGAAGAGTTATGTGAAATCTCCTACAGGGACCTGATTATAAAGTAGTTTATTAGAGCAAACTTGTACGACCTGCCATGAGTCACTGTTTCAACCTTTGGCTCGAAAAATATATACAAGAACATACAGTTTGTCTTATTTCTGTACCTTCTTACAAAATTTCAATCCGATGCTTAAAGAGAAAGTTATTACGATTTTCCCCAGGTCACCTATTTGGAATGTAATTCAGGAGTCTACAAAAAGACCAACCTCCTTAGATCATATCTCCAGAAATATTCTGGGAAAAGCTCTAAAATTTGGCCCCAAGGTTCAGCACGATTTCTTCTCAAATGGGTTTTCTCTTTTAGCTTCTAAAATGTCGCAAAACATTGTTATAGCGAAAATGCCACGATGACCTTTTTGGAGAAGTGAAACCCTAGAATCCGAAGTTGTGATACCAAATGTTATGAAACGAGCTCAAAAAAAGATAGAAAAGATAGATCAATGCTTAAGAATTCAGCCTCTTCGAGGGGACAACCTCCTTTACATTACATAAATGAACAATTCTTCGATGATTCAAATGAAAAAACCTCCTTTCTATATATAGGAGTCTAAGGAGTCACAATATAACCAAGCCAACCTAACAATAATAATATGAAGCCACAAAAATAACAATAAATGTATTCTATGGGGCATAATAATAACAATATGGGGCCAGTAGGGGCACAACAATATTAATAAGGGAAACAACTACAATAGTAATGGAGTAATCACTAGTATTATAGGAACCCAACACACATGTTCCCATACTTGGACGTTTTTTGATTTTCGCTTTTTTGACTCTCCCAATGGCTCATCGCAACTCATCATCGCACGTTTTCTGAGGCGTGTTTAACCGAACGGCCCACTTGTTGCACATGCTATCTCATTTCCTTTAACTGAGGATATGCCACCCCTCCGTCACACATCAAAAACACTTAGCTCGTGGGTATGACACACATCGATGCTTGGTTTTGTCCACCAGCTCACATGCTTTCATGCTAACTAGAAAAATAGGAAGAAAAAAAGAAATGAGTTAAACTAGAAGTCCCTAGGTAAGGAGACCATCATGCTGCCGACAAGGCTCAATCAATTCACTGAATTCACAAATCAATATATACACGTCTTACATAATGGCCTTTAGTTAGAGAGATAAAACAACCTGCTAGAAAATAGGAACTAATTCCTAATTACAATCAAAATCATAACTATTACCATTTCTCCATTATCTTCTAGGTATATCTAGTTGCCTTGTTTTCCAAATATTCATCTGAGTAGTTATAAATTTTCATGGAAATTCAACAATATTAAACTTTCGAATTTAGGCTTCTTTGATCCATATTATGAAAATTAATAAAACCTTTAGTAAAATTCACATCATGACAGTTTTGTCAACGTGTTTCAAACCCTAAAGTGTCGTTCATCTCAAGCGAAGATGAAGAACAAGATCTTGGCATCAAGTTATTAAGAGAAAAAATATTTAGTCGTTATAATATAATGGTTAGATTTGACTAAATAAATAATATTTTAATATAAAAAAATAATTGTTAATATTGAATTAAGGAAAATAATTAATCAAATGGAAACTTTTAGTGAATCAATATCTAAAAATAAACATAAATATTTAGGTCAAACATAAACAATCAAAAAAATAAAACAATTAATAAAATCAACATAATAATATAATAAAATAAAAATAATATTTGGGTGAAACTTAAATAATCAAAACAATTAATTCTAAAAACTTATAAATAAATAGAAATATTTGGGTCAAACTTAAATAGTCACAACAATTAATTCTAAAAACTTAAAAATAAATAAAAAAATTTGGGCCAAATTTTCAATGTCTTCAAAAATATGTTTATATAATTATTATGCCAAAATAATTAAGTAAATTCAATATTATAAATTCACAATTTTTCATACAGTTTGAAATTATATGGGGGTAGGTCTCACATAAACATGTAAACATAAACTTAAACCTAAGTGTAAATGCAAATATAAACATTTAACATGTATATATCAAGATATTTTTTCACTCTATGCTAGTTTGTATATCAAGATATTTGATCCCTCTAGGCACTTAGTAGATCGAGAGTAAAGATTAATATATGCTCATTTAATTTCCCCTTTAGTTAGTTTACATTCACATTAACACCATGGGTCAATGCCATTGGCTCTCAATACCATGGGTCAACACAATGTCCCATATTTATTTTTATTAATATTAATATTAGGGTTAATAATGATTTTTTTTGCATGTTATCAACGATAATTTGGCCAATAGGTTTCACCTAAATAAAACATTTTTTCTAGCGTTCATAAATTTAAAGTGAACTAGTGAGTAAATATATAAAAAAAATGTTTTATTTATTTACCATACCTTTTGTTTATTTATATTTTATCAATTTACCATGTCTCCTTTATAAATATCACATGGTATTTATGAGTGTATTAAAATGGTATTTGACCCATAAGCTTCACCTAAATAAAACATATTTTCTGAGTCTTTGTGAATATAAAGAGGTTTACGGAGAAAATATAAAAATATGTTTTATTTATTTACAACAACTCTAGTTTATTTATATTTTTATTTTACAATACCCTTGGATTAAGTATAAACACATGTTTTATTTATTTACAATACCTCCAATTTATCTATATTTTTATTTATTTACCATACTTATTTTTTGAGTGTTCATAAACCTCTTTATATTTTAAATTTATGTTGGGTTTATACATAAAAATAATTCGATTGATTTCTAAATTGTTTACATTTACATTTATTTTTACATTTATGTTTGCATTTACATTTTTATGTGATATCTACCGCATAGTGGGCTGTACAGAGCCTCCAACAATTAATCTAATTATTATTATCTATAAACACAATACAAATTTAAAATAAAAATAGGTTTATGAACAAGAAAAAGATAGGTATGGGAAATAAATAAAAATGTAAGTAAACTCGAAGTATGGTAAATAAATAAAACCTCTTTTTATACTTATTCCAAATGTATGGTAAATAAATAAAAATATAAATAAAACCTCTTTTTATATTTAGTCTATAAAAACCTCTTTATGTTTAAAGAAGACTAAAAATGACATTTTATTTAGGTGAAGCATATGGGCCAAATATCATTTTAATACCATGGACTAAATACTATGGGGGAAATACCATATTTATAATAGATGTATGGTAAATTAATAAAAATATAAATAAACAAGATGTATGGTAAATAAATAAAACATTTTTTTATATTTACTTCATAGTTCAATTTATATTTACAAACACTCAAATATGATGTTTTATTTAGGTGAAACCTACAAATAACATGGGTCAAATTATTATTAATACCATGAAAAAAACATTATTAACCCTATGTTAGATCTAAGACTTTTGTGATAGAGAAAAGAGTCTTTCTTTAATCACATTGTAAGAATTGAGTCACAAGGTGAGAAACCAATGGATCTCACCCATCATTTTTCACAGTAAGCCATTCAAAATTAGCCGATAGTGAAATAAAAATTATTTAGGTATATGTGATGAAGAGAAATTTATTAAATTAACTAGAATATAGTTAGAAAATAGCTTTTATGTAATCAATAATTATTTGTAAATTATTAAAGAAATTAAATAATAAAATAATCTAAGAATAGCTTATTTACATAATATTATTAGTTAGGATTAACCTATTCACTGTGAGTTAGGTAGAAAACTAGTGGTGATCATAATATAATAAAATATTGAATAATAATAATAATTAATATAATTAAAAATAAAAATACTATCTCACCATAATTTATTAATACAATATTAAAAGTTAGGGTAGACTAATGTGAATAAGGTGGAAAACTAAGGGTTATATTGAAATAGTTAGTAAGGTTATTAAAAATAATTTATATAATAATATTTATTTGAAAATAAATTAGTCACTAATAATATTAAAAATAATTCATTTATCAATTTAAATAATAATATAAACTAGGAATAATATATTATTAGATAGGCTGGACTAGTAATATTATTAAAAAATAATTAATTTAAATAATAATAAGTTGTTATGTAATTAATTATCAATTGATATAATACTATGTTTTAAGATAATTATTCAAGATTCTATTAGTGAGGAGTAACTTAATTAAAAAAGGTTTGGATGATACTTTATTGTTAAGAACCATTCAATGTAAATTTTATTTCCATTGTTGAATTTTTACTTGTGATAAATATCAAATCTAATGAGAAGAATTTTGAGCAGAAATCACATTATAATATTTTTGTCGAGGACTTTTGAAGCAACGAATCTGGTTCATTGCCATGACAAGTTGAAGAACACTATTTGCAAGTTATATTTATTACCAAAATTATTGTTATATTTATATTTATTTCGTTATGCTTAAGAATATTTCATTAAATTTTTTACCAAAAGCTCTATAAGGACAATTGGTAGGAGATTCAAAAGGATAAAGCATAACTTATCAAGGAGGAAAGAAAATAAAGTGACCAAAATACTATCACCGGGATGAAAGCAAATAAAAATAAGATAGAAAATAACTAAAGTGAAAATTGATAAGGGTGACGAGAGGGTTTCGGAGTTGACAAGGGAGAGCTAGGATCCAACTTTTATTTAATTTCCAACCATCGTCCCTATTGTGGTTTTTGGCATGCCTCTCAATCTCAATCACTTCCCTTAGTTTCCTTTGATGGAAATGAACAATGTTAAGATGACTTTGGATTATTCAATGAACACGTGATGTTTTGATTTCTCAGCATGTTCTGCAAGGGCTCAAGTACACGAGTGATTGTGTCTCATGTCAGCAGCATGTTCATTGATCCTCTGTTGAATCTACCTTCTTCTTTTTCCTATGTAGGAGATACCACATGATTACGTGAACAATGATGTGTCCCTATTATTTATTCACTTTGATGGATTTGTTTCTCACCCTGTCCTCAAGATGAACCACATTAGTTCGTTCAAAACCTCGACCCAATCCTTAGCATGTTCAGTGATCGTCTACTTTATTGACCTTCTTATTTCTCCTATGTAGGGGATACCATAGGATTACCATGAATAATGATGAGTGCCTACTATTTATTCCTCTCCTTAATTGACCTTCCTGCCTCTCCCATGTAGGGGACACCACAGGATTACTGTGAACAATGATGCATCCCTACTATTTATTCACTATGATGGGTTGGTTTCTCACCTTGCCCTCAGGATGATCCACATTAGTTGGTTCCAATGGTAGACCCAATCCTTAGAATGTGATTAAATTATTAAGCCTAATATTAATATTAATAAAAGTAAATATGACACATGGTATTGAGAACTAATGGTATTGGCCGATTGTATGCATGTGGAATGTAGGATATTCAAAGGGGGGAATTAAACTAACATTGATCCATCTTCACTCTAGATCTACTAAGCCCCTAGAGGGATCAAATATCTTGATATGCAAACTAGCATACAATGAAAAAAGATTTGATCACTCTCAGCGCTTCGTAAATCCATAGTAAAGATGGATCTATGCTCATACTTATTAAGCTAACATGCTCATTTCACAACCTAGTATGAGGGCATATGTAAGTTTGTGAGTCCATGTGTGTAACTTTAAAATAATAATAAAAGATAAAAATATCTTCTATATAGAAAAATAATGTGGGTTATAATTTGAAAAAATGAATATTTTGTAAAGTAATTTAAAGTAAAAAATATGTGAATCATATGTTAAAATCTTATACTTTTCAAAAATATTTCTATATTAATTGTGTTAGATATGTACTCATGGATTGTTAATATAAGAAATATAAGTTAATATTTAACACACGAAATCTATTATACTCTAAATAGTAAATATTATATAGCAATTATTGCATTTAGCAAAAGGAAAGCATTGTTTACAAATAAATTTTAATTTATTTAAATTTTAGAATAAGATTTTGAATGAGCATGGTCTATATGGGTGTAGTGGTTTTTTGTCATTTGTTTTGTCGATTTTTCCAAAATATGGTATATATTTTTAAGAACCATAAGATAAAGTAATTTAATTTGCAAACTTAGGCTTTTACGCCTTGAATCCATTTATTCATTCAAAAATTAAAAAGACATTTTATACATTAGATAATTTCGATCTTTAAAATATATTAGAATAGCTCTTAAATTATTTCAATTAATTCTCTTGGCCATTTAGACATAACATTATCATTTTCAATTTATGTTTCATGCAAATTAGCCAAAATCCTCTAACTATTAGAGGTTCGAAGGTTCCCACAAACTTGTGCATCATATATATAATTTTTTTCAAAGTGAAAACTTATTATGACTAAGATATTAACTAACGAGCTTAGATCCATCTTAACTTTTCATCTACCAAGCACATAGATCCATCTTAACAATAAAATTACATCCCAAGAGATTTGATCCCTTAGTAGATCAAGGGTTTGGATTTAGGCTATTTTAATTTCCAATATTTAAATAGGCTATATTCCACATGAATACCATGGGTATTCATACACTTGGAGCTCATAAACCAAGAGTAACTTGATGAAGCTAACGATGAAATTACATCTTAAGGATCAAATTACATCTCAAATGTTTTGATCATGGATCACAAGTTTGGATTGAGGCTACTCTAGTTTGCCCTATTTAAATAGGCTATATTCCACATGAATACCATGGGTCAATACCATTTGTGGATCACAAGTTTGGATTTTGGTTACTTTAATTTCCACTATTTAAATAGGCTATATTCCACATGAATACCATGGGTAAGAGTAACTTGATGAAGTTAAGGATGAAATTACATGGCTTAGACTTTGAGGGTCTTAAAAATAAAAACCAAACTACTACATAATTTCAAATTAATTTAACATATTCAAAATAGTCTAACTAGAACATGAAATGGTTTTTAGGTATTAATGCAGCAAGATATTGTAATTTATTGTTGTTTAAAATACATTTTGGATTGAATAATTAGATTCAACACCATGAAAAATTTGTATCCCATTTTGAGCAAAACTGACCATAAAAAATATTTAGAAAAAGGATTTTAGTTAAACAAAATGTTTTAGTGGGACTTTTTGGACTTTCTATTTATTTGTTTTATTTAAACTCATAACTAGGACACTTCTAATGTGCACTTACCCATCAAATTTGTGATTTGAATAAATTTGTGCCAAATTTTAGATATATTAGACCTGAAAATCCCACCTGCAAAGTTTCCAAAAAGTTGTACTAAACACAACTTGTAAAAAAACTAGTCTAAAAGACCTACAAAATAACCTAGATTTTCAAAAATTCAATTTACACTCCAACTAAACAAAACTTGTAAAAAAACTAATCTAAAATACCAAAAAAATAACCTAGATTTCTAAAAAATTAGTTTACACTCTAACTACCTGATTTAAAATAAATAAATTATCCCCGAATACTGCAGTCCAAGTTTTATTTTTTATTTTTGGCCCCATAGACAAAGTTAGCCCAAAATATATATATATATATATGAGAAAGAAAGAAATCGAAGAAAAAGGAGTGGTCTACCGAGGTGGACCAATTGCCCGGATTGCTAAAAGTGGTCAAAAACCAAGCAAAAGAAGTTCAAAATTTTTTGTAAAGGCAATGTTTGAATCATGTTTTTGATAGTGGAAATGGATTCAGTGCCATCAAAAAGTTAGTTTTTTTTTTCTTTTTTTGGCCCCATAGACAAATTCAGCCCAGAAAAAAAAAAAAAAAAATTGAGAAAGAAAGAAATCAGAGAAAAAGGAGTTTTCTAACCAGGCGGCGGACCAATTGTCTGGACTACCAAAAGTGGCCGGATCGAGGCAGATACTTTTATGGAGCATATATAGGACTTTAATACTTTCATAAGATACAATCATGTTGTTTTGTTCAATAGAGCTCTTTCTGGGCTCAAGCAGGCACCAATAGTGTGATACACTCACATTGATAGCTAAATTCAAGGGTTGTGCTTCACTAAGAGTGAGATGGATTGCAACTCATACGACATCATAGTTGGGGGTATTTTTTTCATTCTAGTGCTCTATCTTGATGATCTTATTGTGGCTAGAGAAGATAGCCTAATTCGGGATTGTAAGTTGGACCTCGCAAGGGAGTTTGATATGAAGGATATGTGACTCATGCACTATTTCCTTGGATTGGAGGTTTCACAGGGTGATGGTGAGATCTTTGTGGGTTAGGGAAAGTAGAATATAGATATCCTCCAGATATTTCATATGTAGGATAAGAGGCCCATGATCACACCCATTAGTTTCAGCATAGAAATATTTAGCTTGGGTTCTTTGGAGACATGCCCTCCCACCCCATGATATGTAGGCACACACTACTTCATCAATAGTTAGCATCATGATTATCAGTCAACCACACAAAAACCTTGTCATCGAGGTCCATTTGTTAGGCCGCACATTGTTAGTATCACAGTTTGTCACAAGAATTATAGGGAATCTCTATCCTTAGATCTTTTTTTTCATGGCTAAGGGTTATCCACAAACCCACGCTTCATTAAATTGCATTTACTAGGTTGCACACTATCAATATGAAAATTGGGCACAAGCATTATAAGGTATCTCTATACTCGGATCTTCATTCATCATAGTTATGGTTTAACCATAGAAAACCCCTCTCTTTAGTGTCTCTTCATATTCAACACATGATTCTCAGAAGGGAACTTCACGTGATGGGGACCATTGCTTCTTAAGGAGGAAGGAATGATCAAATGGAACGTGGAATCTACCCATCGTACTCATTCACCCAAGGTATTTATCCACCCATGGTATTCATCAACCCATGGAATCTACCCATGGTATTGTAAGTGGAATCGACCCATGGTATTGTAAGTGTCATGTACACATGGTATTCATTCACCCATGGTATTTAGCCACCCACAGTATTTACCCACGCATGGAATTTACCCATGGTATTGTAAAAAAACACAGACTATAAGTAAAAAGTCACATTCTATAAAAGGATAGATTGTCCACCACAATGTAACTTTTATAGTTATTATTTGTTTTAATAAGAAAAGTTTCTCTTTTGTTTGATTTATTGTGTGATCTGTATTTTTTTTTGGCATTTCAATTTTTCAAATCTTGGGGGCCTCCCTCCCCTAGATCCATTTCAATTTTTTAGATCTTGAGGACCTCCCCCTAAGATCCATTTCAATTTTTTATATCTTGGGGGCATCCCCCTAATATCAGGAAAAGGGAGGAAGATCCATAGACAAGAAGACTACTTGATGTTATGTCTTCAACATTGGGTCAATAATTGTTTTTTGATTCAACAAGAAGAATAGATTAGTTAACTCAGTTTAGCAAAGTCTGAATACTATTGAGAAGCCAAGTTCTAGAAGAAAATTATTGAATTATATTAACTTTATAATTACTTGTTAAATTTTTTTGGATTCTTATTACTTATATTGTGTTCTCTTTATCAAGGAATTACCAAATTCTTAAAACGTTAAGTTTATAAAGAGACAACAAACACAATTAGCTAGGCTCCAAACCAGGAAAAAACCTCACAAGGGGGAAAACAGAAACAATCCTTCTTATAGAATTATATCAAAATGAAATATGCAAGACCCAAGACCAAGAGCAAGACTTCCACAAAGAACCAAAACTAGCCCTTCTCTATGTCCCCTCCAATAAGTAAAAGTCAACACTAGTCAAAATCTCTCAAATCTAGTGAAAATCACAAAAAGTTTGGATCTACAATGGAGGCCTAATTTCGGCCTTGTAGTAGCCTCAAAAAGTTATAAAGATTTCATGTATGAATAATTATGGTAGAAAACTTCATTTTTCTCTATCCTTTGACTTCACTCTCTCCTTTTACTGAAACTACATTTTATTCTCTTCTTGGCACAATAATTGATGGGTTGATGATGATGAGTGAATGAGCTTGAGTTGATTTATTTATACATGTCCATGAGGGTCAAATAGTTTCCTGTAGGGCCAACTTGTCCAAGGATGGCCAACTTGGTCTCGTGATCACACTTTGACTCAAAAATAAAATTTGTATTTCTTTTGTTACAAAAGCCTAAATGGGACTTAACTCAAATAAATTTCTTTTGACTCATAATAAATTCATATTTGACTCTTTGGAATCTAAAAACAAGAATAGCATGCTTTGAAAAAGAAATAAAATAATAATATTAAATATAATCAATGATATAGATTACATTTTATTGCATAATGTTGGGCGACATAAATTTGGACACCATCGACTCTCACGTGCATACCCCATTGAGGTGTTCCTAAGGTATGACCTCACAATATGATTTCCTAATCTAAGTAAAAGTATGTACTTTAGTCCATTCTTTACCAAGTCCACGTATCCAGCTTATTATGTTAATAATAATCAATCACATTACATGACTTAAGAATGTATGTCCCTCATTCTTACCTAATCCACCATTCACGATGCTAGTCCCTTTAATAGGCTTACGGTTGTTAGCCTTGGCCATAGTACATGGAAAATGGAGAATACAATTTCCACCCACACTCCCTCTCAACCAGGGAGGAGATATCCACTCCCCCCAAAATAGGGAGAAAATAGCCACAAGCCAAAGCTTGTCAAAAATAAGTATCCTTCTTCACAGAAATAAACATCATCAATGTATCACCTATCTACTTCATCAATGGAGAATATTGTTATTTTATAACTTCATCATGCATATTTTCATGAATCACAAAATAATTCTATCTTCCTAGTTCTTTGTCAATCTTCACATAGCCCTGATCATAAATCAAATATAACATGTCATCAAGTAGTCCATCAAACATTTTGCTTCATGATTGATTTTATCAGTTTCCACAACACCTGCCTCTATAGTGCAGAGGAATATTCTAAGTATCCTTCTAGAATATCATACCATGTTTTAATCATCAATAGTATATTTTCTTATTATTAATACTACTAAATCAAGTAATAATTCTCAGATCTCAACTTTCAAGTTGTAAGATCCTTCATTCCAATTTCCACTTCTAACTCCCTTTGAAGTTGACATAGATTCCTTTGCATCATCTAGCTTCGCCATGTTTCAAGAATTTCCATTAAATTCCTAGTGGAAATGTCCATCAGTAGTATCAAACTCTAGCTTTTGTCAATGGTGTGATCGAATATTCAAACCAAACAACTTGCTGGACCAAAACCTTTCAGTGATGTTGCCATATATTTGTAGACTATCAAGCAACCTTCTTTAGAATAAGTTGATGGAAATAATTATTGGGATGGGTGGGGGGGGGGAATACAATATTAATAAATGTTACACAAAATATCGTCACCATGATTATTTGCAGTTAGTATGGGTCTATCATCACCTATACTAGCATCCTAAGCAAGTCTCAGACCTTAGTTCTTCATGTCAAGCTTTGCAAAAGAGAGAAAGACTTTGAAAATCAATATTACTCTGGTCCCGCACTTTCTCCTGCTTTTACCTGCGGACCTGCACCCTTTGTTCATAATACCTGCGTATCTGCACACTCTGTCTATAAAGGGGTGGGTGCGACGCTGTGAAGTCAAAAGGGCAGTTTACCAAAAAACTCACTTTGGGTTAATTATAGATGTTTCTAGAAGGAATTTTGACGTGGATTGTTCGCTCCAAGGTGGTTCATGCATCCCAAAAGAGAAGGAGCTAATCCCTTGATAGGAAGAGCTATCCCTTTGAAGGAGGGCTTTATCCCTTTGAAGGAGGACCTAGTAACTTCCCTCCATTGCAGTATAAATTAAGGCATTGGGTCAATTGCTGGAGAGGTTAGAAGCTGAACATTTTGAGGGTAAATGCTGATGGAATTAGGACTTCCTAGTTAAACTTGAGAGGAGAGATCACATACCTTTTGGTTTCATTCAGAAGTGAGTGAAGCTTGTCAAAGTAGAGGAGACTTCTTGTCAGACCCTGGGAGGAGCTTGTACAGCATCGAGGCACAGGTTGTAAAGTTCTTCTTCATTTGAATTAATACAATCATATTCATTTTTCTCAAAAAATTATCTTATGGTTTGTTTCATAATCTCCTTGATCATTATGATGAATATGCTTTATGATATTGGCTTTTCAGGTGCTATTTAGTTTGTTTGTTGGTTTGTGTTTGCACAATTACACTTCAAGGAAGCTCATTTGGAGCGAGGGAGCGAGGCTTCCACAAACTTGCTTTGTACCCAAGGTAGGCCTAAAACACTTGTTTGCCTTTATTTTACTCGCATATTTAGAGAAAGATAGTTTTTGATTGGCTTGCTTGTCACTAGATATCAGTAGATACTAGGCAGGTCGATCTTGTCTGCAACCTCGACTCATTCCGTGTGACAAAATGGCGACTCCACTGGGGACTTGATCGTTTTCCTTGTTTTTTCTTTGACCTGAGAAACTTTCCTTTTTGTTTCTGTTTTTGACTTGTTGTGTGTGGAATTGGGTGGATTTAGTGGATCTAGGTTTGTTTTGGCTTTTCATAACTTTAGGAGAAGTCCACACCCTGTGCTTGTATCACAGTGCGTACCTCCACACACTTTTACTTTGCACACAAAGCGGGCACGCACCTGTGAAAACTCTAAGCTTGCGGACCCTGCTAAATTTTTGAAAAACTTGATTTTTCCTCTTTTAACTAGTTTTATCTTAGTTTAGGTATTGTTATCCTCTGCCCAGACCTGCATGTGACTTGTTGAAGACTTTCCTTGGTCTAATTTCATTGGTGTTAGGGTTTTAGGTGAAATTCCTAGAAGTTTTGGTTGTCGGTCTTGATTTTGATTTTGGTCATGTAGTAGCTCAGAGCTTAGAAGCATAGAAGCCTCAGATCACCCTGGTTTTTATTGTCTTCTTGTGAGTCTGACCATTTGTAAAAGCAACCCTTGTTGAGAAATCCATATTGTGTTTTCTCTTTCCAAAATTTTGAAAAGCTTTTGTTAAAAGTTTGGATTTCACTTTTACAAAAAGGAACAAAAGATTGCTTGTTTTTTACTGATTTGTGATTCCGGACAAATTAGTCCTTGGTTTGCTTCTTGCCAAGTAAAACATCCTTGAAAGGACAAAAATATTTTGTAAGCTTTTACTTCAAGTATTTTTTTATAGTTTGTAGATCTTAAGATTTGCTTTGTTCATAGATTTCTCAAGATTTGTTTTAGTTTTCTTAAGATTTGCTTTAATCATAGTTTTAAGTGTTTTTATAAAATACAAAAATCTCTTTTGAAAAGAGTTTGTTTTGGTAGCATTTGAATGTTTGAATGAAAAAGGAAATTCTTGTGCAAATAACTAGTTGTCTCCTTTTGAGTGCATTGGAACAAAAAGTCTTCTTTAAATTTGTTTGTTAAGAGAGATTTGTGTTTACACGCATTTTCATTCTCAAACTCTTTCCTAGCTAGAAGTTCATTGAAGAGAAAAGATTGCTTGATCATCTTAAGTGCAACTTTTTAGTGATTTTGAGTCGAGTCTTCACATCACAAGTTTCATCTCCACACCTCTTGCTTAATCAAAAACCAATAAAAATAACGCTTAAAGTAAAATTAATCTAGAAATCTTTTTATTTCTAGGGCTCTATTACACCAACATAGCTTAGGCTAGTGTCTTGGAGAAGGGAGTACTTAACTCTCCAAGATAGTAAAACAAACAAGTAGCTGTATCTTGCAGTAGGAGAGAAATCCAATTGTTACGTCTATGCTTTGGGAAAGATCCTCTTAAAGGAGAAGCACGAGATCGTGTCCGAACCAGTGTGGGAATCAATCCTTCCTCATTGGGAACGATGCCAGATATTCACGTATTATAAATGGTAAACCTCAGATTAACCATTTTCGAGGAGCTTGGGGCCACTTGTTGGTAAGCCTTGGTTTATGTCAAGGAGCCTTCAAGGGGATTGAGCTTGTTACTCTGCCCTTGCGTGGGTATCGGATCGTAGACTGCTCCCCCAGGTATATTTGTTTCTGTTGGTAACCATAGTGACCATATTCTATAGGATTCTTCCTAAGGTGACGGTGGCGGGAATATCCCACTGTACCTGGAATAGACGTCAGCTAGACTCACTTGGATTTTATGGGGGGTTCTCTTCACTCGAGACGGTTAAGTGGAGAAACTTGTGCCAGTCTATTCATTAAGCAGGTTGCCAGGGTAACTGTTCCAACCGCTATTTCTGTATCGAACTCTGCAACGTTGGATTTCATCACCAACTAGTGTTTTCGGTCTGGAAAGTTACTTTTTGTGTGTGATTGATCTCCTAGATTCTTTAGGTGTGTGATTTGATTTGTTTGGTTCTTTAGAGCCATTAGGTGGATTTCATTGAGATTTTACTCTGTTTGCATGTGAATTAGTTAAAAGTCTTTAACTGTGGTTGAATTACCAAGGCAGTCCCGTAGACTTCGGGGCCAATCTCCTGAGTTTGTAAACGTGGCTGAGTTACTGAGGAAGTCAAGTAGACTTCGGGGCCAACCTCCTGAGGACGTACCGAGCCAGCTTGAAGGCTTGAAAGTCCTCGTAACTCCTAGTGACGGTAGAGGTGGGTCACCTGAAGAAGGATAATCTTCTTTGATAGTACATTCTGATTCTCAACCGTTAGTAATTTCAAAGGTTACTGGTAGTGTTGCATCTACTAGTGATATAAGTGAAGAACCTAAAATATCTGAACCCGAATCTGAAATTGCTGCTACTCCCATATAAAATTTTGTTTCTCCAGCTTCTAGTGGTCCTAGTTCACCTAGGGTAGAAACTGTAATTACCCAAGATCTTCCTTCTGGACTTATAGCTATTGAAGAACTTGCTATTTCGGACATCAAAGAAAGCTTTCCTTTTCCAGAAGATCGACCTATCTTAGACCTTAGGGAGTGTGGATCAATCTTTTATAGTCCACCTAGGAGTAGTGCTTGGTATCGTTCATTGACTAATATTTTGGAAAACTCGGGACTAAGTTTTTCACCACCTCATATTTTTTATCACCCAGCACCTAGAGATTACTATCCTTTATTGAATATGTCGAGCCCGTCATCCATGTTTTCTCAATATCTAGAAGCCTATTTGTACGAGAGTCCTTATGTTCCCGCTGGGTATCAGTCCATTTCTGGTACTTTTTCGGGAGCATCTCCTCAACCTATCGAACAGAAGTTATTAACTGGAAGTAGTGGTACTAAACCGTTGAGTGTAGAGGATATTCTCATGATGTCAGGTTCTCAACCTCAAGGTGGCCAGTTACCGCCTGGGGGGCAACCTCAAGGTACCTAGTATGTGCCTGGGGGGCCACCTCAAGGTACCCGGTATATGCCTGGGGGGAAACCTCAAGGTACTCAGTTTGCGCCTGGGGGACAACCTCAAGGGAAGTACATACCTACGAGACAGTACGTTCCTCAAGGTGAACCCAAGACTCAATATGTACCCCAAGGTCAACCTCAGTATCAATATGTACCCCAAGTTCAACCTCAGTATCAGTATGCACCTCAAGGTCAACCCCAATATTAGTACGTGCCTCAGGGTTATCAACCCCAAGGTCAGTACCCATCTCAAGGTTACCAACCACCTTCTGGTTAATCATATTATCAACCTTACCCTCAACCCGGTTGTGGTCCTCAATATCCTCAACCTGTTATGGGTCCATACCCCGGAACGAATTTAGAGTGGGATCTATCTCAATCCCAGCAGGTCTTGCAACCGAATGTGCAGTCGTCATCTCAACCTAGACAACCCTTGGTTTCTGGTCCATCATAGCAACCTGTCGAGTCTACTATTCAAACTTATGCACCTTCTGTAGTTTCTCAGTCTGGGCCTAGTACGCCTCGTACACCACCTCAAACATCTGCTGCAACTACTGCAACATCTACTCCATCTACCCCATCTTCTTCTAGAGTATCGACAACTCCGGTTTCTACTGTCCCTATATCTATTCCTAAGACATCTTTACCTCAGTCTGGACCCACGGTCCACACTTCAGTTCAGATGCCTGTAGGAAGTATGGTTGTCACCACTCAACCTCAATTTAATCAACCTCCGTACCAAGGACAGTACCAATACTGTCGTGCTGCATAGCAACCAACCTATCAGTATCAACCGTACCCCGGGTATACATATCAACAACCTCAGAAACCCCAATATGGTCCGGTTAATCCTGATTTTTCAGGAGGACAAAATATCCCAAATTCGATTCCCATTCCTAGTTATCCTCGATATCCTCCTCCTGGGGCTGGTCTGCAGACCCATATTTTTAGGGGCCCTAATCGCCAGTTACCCTTTATCGCAACTTTGGACTTGCCTGACTTGACGCGCCTTATGAACGATCAAATTAACTGTCTTCAGTATTGGCTGCCAATGCCGCATAAGTTGCCAATTGATATTCCTAAATTCGAAGGTAAGCCAGGAGAGGATCCGTTGAACCATGTGATGACTTATCACCTCTGGTGTGCATCTAATTTCATTTCAGATGATTCGATTCGTTTACGTCTTTTCTAGCACACTCTAATTGGTCTTGCGGCCAAATGGTACATCGAGTTACCACGAGCCACTTTTTCTAACTTTAGTCAGTTAGCTACCTCATTTTTAACTCATTTTCAGTTGCCAGTCATATATGACAATGGCACGGAATTATTAACTTCGTTAAAGCAGTCAACATCCACTTACATTTTAGATCATATCCATGAATGGAGATGTCGACGGCGTTTAGTGAAAGTTTATATCCCGGATCAGATCTTAGCTGAATGGTTTGTAAAATCTTTACTACCCAAGATCACTAAGGATGTAGCTAAGGTCGGAGTAGTTACTGAGGAGCAAGTCATTTCTCAAGCACAGTACCTTGACTTAGTTTATACTCAGTCAGGTACGTTACACGAGAAGATCCCCGATCTACCCAAACAAAATCAAATCGCTGCTGCTACTTCAGGGTCTCATGCCGCTGATGGTATGATTGGTACGGTTAATACCAAAAGTAAGAAGAAGTCTTCCAAGAATTCTTCTCCTATCATAACCTTGCCAGATTCCCCGACAAGAGAGTCTTCCGCAGAACTTTCCACCGATATTCACATTGTAGAGTCATCTACAGCTAAATCAAAAACTGGTGGTAAGAAGAAAGGGAAGAAGAAGAATAAAATAGATAAAAATTCAAAAGAGAAACCCAAAAAAGTGGAACCAACTGATGAAAAACGCAAACCTCGTTATCTGTGTCTCATCTGCGATGAAGAACACTATACAAGAGACTACCCTCATCACGCAGAGGTTGCGAAAATTGTCAAGGGTTCCCAAACTCCTGATGTCTTGAAGGATCCTTTTCCAGCTCAAGACAGTAAGCTGATAGGTTCATCCTCCAGTGCCAATGAAGAACCCATATTCATGATGTCCCACATTAGGATTGCAACTCGATCGCAAGATTATGGCAGTAAAAGTCCTGTTGATGGTAAAGAAGCAGAATCTTCTCATTTGAATCCATCAACCTCAGCACCCAGTTCCGATCCACTACAGATCGAGAAACCTAATCCAGACTTAGTAATCAAACCGCCCGCCAAGGGTATACTTCGAAAGTCTGCTTTCAATCCACATGCGAGAGCAGCTCAGAACTAAAACATTGTTGAGGATTTAGCTGTTTCACCCTTAGCAATGTTGGCTTTGGAAGTGCTGCAATCATGTCCAGCACAGCGCAAATTACTTTTGTCGGCTATAGGAGCTGTTGACGTTCAGGACCTGAACCTTATAATCTTTGATCTAGAAAATAGTGCACCACGCTTACCTCATCAGATGGCTGTCTAGATTCTAGTGATAGTCAAAAACACACCTGTTCATAGGACTGTAATTGATGAGGGTGCTTCCACGTGTATTATGTCGATACAGTGTTGGAGATCGCTTGGTTCTCCTTCACTAAATCAATCCTCGACGATTCTTAAGGCCTTTGATGGCCGTGGGTTTCATCCTTTCGGCATTTTACAGGACCTACCTATAGGGGTTGAAGGTAAAACCGTTAATCTAGATGCGGAGGTGGTTGATGCCCCTCTGGATTACAACCTTCTCTTGGGTCGTCGTTGGTCTTAGGCTATGACAGTTGTTGATTCATCAGTCTTTCGGCTTATAAAGTTCCCTCAATATGGAAAGATCATAACCTTAGACTAGTTGTCATACTTTTCATCCGACCCAGCCTCTGCTGAGAGCATTCAACATGTTGGTAAAGCGACGATCCCTTATAAGGATGGTGGTGTAGGGTTAGTTAAAGATTCTGGTTTACTGGGCACTTTTCCTTTTCCTCCTATCAACGCATCGTCTTCTACTGCAACCATTCATATGATTTCATCAGAAACCATTGTTAATGATGATCTTGGATCATACCTTCGGAATCTGAGAAAGACTCATTTGGTACTTTTATGCCTTTGAGTCTGTATGAACTTGCGTATCAGACTGTGAGTCGTTTTCCGACACAACATCAACCCAAATCGACTTAATGAATGTGGTCCATGAGGAATCACTTTCGACATCAAACTTGGATTTAATAACGTTTTCGGAACTTGTTCAAACGGATGAGCGAATTCGTGAAATCCTATGCGTCGATGAGTTACCATGGGAAGATCTTCATCACAGATCTTCATTTTTACCCGAGAGCGATCGTTTTGAAAATGATTTTTCGTCAATTTTTACGACTGAATATGTTAAGGACGCTCAGAATCCAATGAAACATCCCGATTCTAAGTTAAACATGGGAAATATTTCTCGAACTATTCCCCTTCACATTTCAGTTAAGCCTAGAATTGTTGAAAACGTTCATATAGGTGCCTCTTGTACAGAAGATGAAACTCAAACATATAAGGCCCTATTTCAAGAATTCCGCGATGTGTTTACCTGGTCACATGAGGAAATGCCAGGAATTGACCCAACAATTGTAGTTCATGAAATCAAAACTTACCCGGATGCTAAACCCGTTCGGCAACGTTTGCGTCAGATTCACCCAAGAAAAGCTGCTGCAATTAAAGCAGAAGTTGAAAAATTACTCAAAGTAGGCTTCATTTATCTGATCCCGTTAACGGATTGGGTATCGAATATTGTTCTCGTTAACTAAAAGCAAGGGACAATAAGAATATGTATCGATTATAGGGACATTAATCGAGCATGTCCAAAGGACAATTACCCTACTCCTTATATCGATCAAACCATTGATGATTGTGCCGGCAGTGAAATTTTCTCCTTTATGGATGGCTTTTCCAGATACAATCAAATCAATATTCTACCTGCTGATCAACCAAAAACGACATTCATTTGTCTGTGGGGGACGTTTGCTTATTGCAAATTACCTTTTGGGCTTAAGAACGCCGGGGCAACTTTTCAACGAGCCATGTCTTACGCCTTTCATGATATTAAGCACTTTGTGCAACCTTATCTCGATGACTTGCCTGCTCATTCATTACATCGAGCTGACCATCTCGTCCATTTAAGAGAAATTTTTATGAGATGTAGGCATTATCGGATTAGGTTGAATCCCCACAAGTGTGTGTTCTTTATTGAAACGGATCAGTTACTGGGGTTTGTTGTTTCGAAATCCAACATTCGCGTCGATCCCTCGAAGGTTGAAGCCATTATCCGATTGCCTCCTCCTTCGAGTCTTCACCAACTCCAAAGTTTGAAAGGGAAAGCAAACTTTTTACATCGATTCATCCCTAACTACGCCGAGATCACAAAGGGTTTTACCCGGTTGTTGAAGAAGAATACTTCATTCTTTTGGGATGAGATAGCTGAGAAATCTTTTGATGTGCTAAAACACGCATTGACCCATGCACCGCTATTGCATCCTCCCAACTACAACCAGGACTTCTTCTTGTATCTCGCCGCTTCCTATTCCACCATCGGAATGGTGTTATTTCAGGATGATGAATTCGGTACTGAACATGTGATATATTACCTTAGTCGCACGTTAAATCCAACTGAGCTAAAATACTCACATGTGGAGAAATTGGCATTGGCAGCTGTTCAAGTTGTCCAACGTTTTTGTCATTACATTTTACTACGTAAAACTACAGTTATTTCTGATTGCAACCATATGATCTATATTTTGACCAAGAAATTGCTGGGGGGCAAGTACTCCAAATGGATTGTCATCCTACAGGAGTTCGACTTGGAGTTTGAAAAGTCTAAGTCAAAGAAATCTTTAGTTTTTATGGAATTAATGTGTGACTTCCCGCGTGCTGACACGGAAACTGTGGCGGAGGAGCCCATTGCGGACGAATCCTTGTTTCTAATCAGCACTTTAGATCCATGGTACGGGGATATCATCATTTATCTCGAAACACAAACCTTTCGGCAAAATCTTTCACGGTCGGACCGTCGAAAAATACAATTCCAGTCCCAACAATTCAAAATTATTGGAGATACTCTTTATCATCGTGGGGCGGACTCTATTTTTTGACGTTGTTTGACTTATGAGGAAGCTGAAAGGGTCTTAAATGACTGTCACTCTGGAGCGTGTGGTGGTCATATGTCTGGGTATGCCACTGCCCAAAAGATATTGTGCGCTGGCTATTTCTGGCCTTCTGTGTTTAAAGATTGTATTATTGCGGTTCGAAAATGCCACAACTGCCAAATTTTTTATCGAAAGATGCGCACTCCACCTGCTCCTCTTCACCCTATCATTGTCGTTGGTCCTTTTGCCAAATGGGGTATCGATTTTATTACATGTAACCCTCACTCGGCCGGGGGGCATGCATATATTAGCCTTGCGGTAGATTATTTTACCAAGTGGGTCGAGGCAATGCCTACATTTGAGGCAGACAGCAAAACAACTGTGATTTTCGTATTCAATCATATCATTAATAGGTTTGGTGTTCCACAAGTGATTATCACTGATCATGGGCGTCATTTTCGAAACGTTATGATGACTGAACTTACAGACCAGCTTGGCTTGCGTCACGACAGTTCAACTCCTTATTATCCACAAGCTAATGGTCTGGTTGAATCCATCAACAAAGTTCTCGTCATCATGATCCGACGAATCATTGCGATTCATCGGTCGAATTGGCACAACATGTTATTTTCAGCGCTATGGGCATATCGAACCTCAGTTAAAACATCAACAGGGTTCACTCCTTTCCAACTAGTTTATGGTTTGGAAGCTGTGTTACCTATTGAGTGCGAAATCCCGTCATTTCGAATGGCCATCGAGTTACTTCCAGCCACTTCCGAAGAGGAAAGATGTTTGTTATACTTGGCTCAGCTAGATGAGAATCGCCGCGATGTTGCATTAGCGATCGAATCTCATGCAAAACGTATTAAAGCTCAGTATGATTGAAATGTGACCCATCGAAATTTTTCGGAAGGAGATCTAGTCTTATTGTACGATCAAGCAAATGATAAATTAGGCGTTAGAAAATTCGTGCCTATGCGGCATGGTCCCTATGTTGTCAAGCGAAAGCTAGCGAAAGGGGCCTATGAATTGGTAGATTTTGACGGGGTCTCTTTAGGTAAACCCAGAAATGGTCTTTACCTGAAGAGGTATTATGCTTAAAACGAGTGTGGAGATTTTTTAGTTAGGTTAGTTTTTCTTCTAGCTGGTGTGTTTTAGATTAAAAAGTGTGCTTAGCTTAGAGAGTGAGTTTTTCGTCGTTATTCCTGCTTATCTTGGTTTTAAGTTTGATGTCGCAGATGTTGATGCCTTTCCAAACATACATTGGTTTCGCTGATGGTGCTTGTCGTAGTACATGGAATATTTCTTCCGCAACTTGGGTTATCTATTCACCCTCTGACGAGTTGCTATCTATGCATGGGGTAAGCCTCGGTCAAACAACAAACAACATTGCCGAGTATAGTGTAGTGATTGAGTTATTATCTGAATCTATTTCATTTGGGATTCGGAGTTTGATAGTGAGGTTAGATTCTGAACTCGTTGTATTACAGCTTAATAGAGTATATGCTATTAGAAATCCAGTTTTATTAAGATTATTTTTGAGAGTACATCTCTTGGAACGTGAATTTGACTATATTGAATATCAGCATATTCCAAGATATTTAAATACATTAGGAGATGCAATTGCTTCTCAAATGTTAAGTAGACATGTGCAATAATCATACAAGTAAATTTAAAAAACATTCCATAACATGTTTAACAAGACAAGCTAGTAATAATGATATCATATATATAGGAGTGTGTCAAAATAATACATCATCCTTGATCATAGGTTGAAAAACACCTTATGATCGGCAAAAATGGTAGGTACAGAAAACAAAATGTCATGTGTGAGTACAATAAGCGATCATCCCACCACTGGTGATGATCTCGATATGAAACCACTGCACAGGCCACCTTACAAAGGAACCTCCTAAAAGGTCCGGGGACTCCAATCACATAGCGCTGAAGTTGACGAGGGATGTCATCTATGTTGGTCTTAGGAATGTCCCCTGTCAGGCACTTTAGATGGCTCTCCAACTTGGCCAAAGTCTCTGTTGATTCATCCTGTGGGGCTGGAGCCGGTGCAACTGGTTGTTTTCTCTCATAATGCCGGAGAGCGGCTGGTCACTGTGGGCCCACATCTGCATTTTGAAATTATTACTATCAGTTTTAAGACGATATAAAAATAAAAAAAAAAATAAAATTAGGAAAATGTTGAAAAATGATTTTACCTGAGTCGTCCCACTGCTCTGCTGGAGGAAGAGCCATGTCTGGGTCTCCACGAAAATCAACCCCAACATAAGGGAAGTCCTGAATAGAAAAAACCTGGTTTTCAAACCATTGGAAATACTCAAGTTTGAACTGAACGACCTCAGTCCCCTCATCAAGATGACGGGCCATGACTATGACCCATCGCATCAGTTTGGGCTCTCGAGGAAGCCCAGCTCCAACAGTAAGGTGTTGCGGGATAAGCATAGGAATCCTCTCCAGGCCAAAACTCATGACTAAAGCCCCATAACCAAAAGTCTTAACTCGTCCGTTCTTGGCCCTGGTCAATTGGCCCTTCACATTGGCCAACATAACATCGCATTAGTTGAAGATTGTGCCCTGGAAGCAATCAACTTCCATACGCATCTGGGATCCGGTGGCAATATGTAATGCGACAGCTCCGCAAAGTCTAGTAACAGTGAATGCAATCACCATAAGCTCAGGACGGGATATGGTCTTTATATCTATCCCTTTGTCTCTAGTCTGGTGGTTGCAGTACGCTAACCGGAGGCTATCGACAGACTGGCCACCTGCCCAAGTCCCAAACAGAGTCAAGTCAATGCCTCTCTTAGGAAAACTAGTCAAGAAATATATATCCGCTGGCTTGATTTCGAGCCGGTGGCTGCCAATAAAGAAGAACTGGTCCTGAACACTCCATCTGTCAACCATCCACTATAAGAAATCCACCTGATCCCTCATGCCAGGAATGTCCCAGTATTTATACAAGCCGCACGCCCTCAAAGCATCAAGTGAAGGCTAATGATTCCATGTGGCAGCATCCACGTCCTCGTGCTCTCATTCGCGCCAATCTAGCATGATGTACTACCTACATCAAGAATAAAGATGAATTAGAAAGCTATAAAACATTTTCATTGGTCCATTTTTGAGGAATTTTGGGTTAAAAACCCTCACGGCGGGGACCGCACCCTACGTGTTAGACACAATGCGTGGGACCGCACTTTGTCTACACAGCAGGTGCGGGCCCCGAGCTTTTTCCCAATGGAGAAAAAGTCGGGGTCCGCAGGTCTGCAGTGGTAAACCTGCATACCCCGAGCGTGGGTTTTATGCCTAAAACCCCTCCCAAAAAATCAAATAAAAGACTAAAATGAAAAATGAAACGGTTAAAAATGAAGAGTAGGATGATGTGGATTACCTGGAGAAGACGATGTTCGATTCCGACGGTTGGATTTTCCACAATCTTCACGGGAAGTTTTCTGAGCAAAAGCACTATTTTCTCACCCAAATCACAAATGGTAAAAATGAATGGTAAAAGCCCTTTTTTATAAGTTTTTTGAGTAAATAAATTTCAAATTTGTTTATGTTTCACTTTGAAAAGGTATTCTTGCGACATTTTTATCCCTTTCAAACATGTATGAGTAATGTTTGTGTTTTTGTGCAAGATAACGGATTATTCAGGCGAAATCTATCATTTTTTGGCGAAAACATTAGAGTCACCTTTAAGCTCTTTTCTGACTCCTAAAACATGAAAAGATTGCCGAGTTTTTCTTTTAATCTCATTAAAACGGAATTAAAATACGGTCCATTTACAGCTCTTTTCCGACCGTAAAAACATAAAAAGATTGCCGGATTTTTGTCATTTCAAATTCAATATTGGTTATAAAACGACGTGTTCTTGATCGCTTTTTTACTTTTTCGGATCAAAGACACTAATGACGAAAAGTACTCCTTGGTCGTAAAAGATCAAGCGGTTCTCTCAAGTATTATTTTATACTTTTTCGGGCTTGGGAGACACAAATTTATGAAAAAGTCAACCCTGGAGTCTTCTTAAGTTTTTTCGGACTCTCTAAAAATGAAAAACGCCGAGTTTCTCCTATACTGGACTCGTTAAATTTCGACAGTAAAGGACCTGTTCAATTACAAACAGGAACGAACCATTCCTTCTTAGGGTTCGAATTTAAACTAAGTTGGACTCACCCGAAGGGTGAGATTATAATCAAGCATATGTTATCCTCCTCAAGCTTGTAAAAAATAGAGAGGTACTTGCCAGAAATGGTGAGGGAAAAGAGAGAAAATTAAGTCTGTTTGTCACACTTTATAACCACTCTTGAACACGACACTTTCATTCACCTGGGTTGGGAAATCCTTCACCTAATAGTTGATCAAACCACATTGAAAGTCTTTAGCCGGTTTCTGAGTATTAACTTTGGGTCAATTGTCACCAAATCATCTGTCGTGTCGCTATGTGTTCAAGAGGTCAGTGCAAATAAGCCATTATCTGCAAAATGTCTGTCATCCATCTTGACCATCCCCGAGTCAGTCCTTGCAACTAAATTTCTTCAGCTTGATCTATGATTTTGTGTTTTGGGCTTGCTTACGACGGATCGCTTTCTATCGAATTCAACTCATTATCTAGAAATATGATCTAGAAATCGCCAGTACCTTGAGATCTGCATGCCTCAATGGCAGGTTTCTCGCCTTTGACGACAGTTTACATCATCGACTTTCGATCAAAGGATTCCGTGACATGTTCAACATCAACACATCTTATCACATCTCATGGATTGTACTGAGTACTTTGAGAGCCATTGTCATTATTGGTGGTTTCTCCCACGCTTGTTAACAGTTTACATCATTGACTGGTAATCAAGTGGTTTCTACCATGTTCGACTTCGACACATTCATTCGC